>KZ808243.1:207612-225366 GCA_000696205.2 Oncopeltus fasciatus
AGTCATGGAAATGTGAACTTAGGGACAGGACGTCCTCTCTCATCTTCATGATAGCCCTGAAGATGGCTTACAATGTAAGCCGAAACGTTGGCAGATAATCCTTCATTAAAAAAAAAATACATTTTTTTAATTTGTGTTTTTTTGGATCTACCTCGACCGAACCCCAACTAAAATCATCTTAGAATAATATCTACGGTCAACAAACTCTCATTTTGAGCATCTTAGTTACATTCATAAATGTCATCCATAACAGGTGTTTTTCGTAACATACATGTTAGAAAAATGTATTCTTCACCTATTGCATCCTATGAATTTTTTTCTTAGCTCAAATAACGTTTGTAAATTTTGATTTACCTTTAATTCCTCCCTTTTCCTGATCCAATTGATGAAAAAATAATTCATTGACAGGTTTCTAATGAAAAGCTTAATCAGAAATTTAAAAAAAAAAAAAATATTTCAAGAGGCCAAACAATCGAAGTTACTTTCTTAAATATCTTTATTGTTTCTTTTTTAAACGTTTTAGAGCATAAAAGTTATAAAATTACATTAAATTAAAATAAATAAGTCCAAAAGCATGACTCATTTCTTTTAATTCTCCATTTGCTGCACCACTGCTGAATAGCATGAAGGTGGTTGTTTTGGAATCAGGATGGGGAGAGAGGATCACTTTGCCAAGAGGGCTAAAAGAGTACTAGGATGAGTAGGGATGTCTGCAGTATAAAGGATAAAAGGTTGGGTCCAAGCACACTGCCCTGTGAAACACCCGCTTTCATAGGAAGTGATCGGAGTAATCGGATACTTGAGCTTATATAATAGATCTGTATGCCATATTTGGTCAAATGCTTGAGTGACGTCTAAGAATGTACCAGGATGATTCACATTAAAAATAAGCAATAATATAAAAAACTGCAGACACTGAGATAAAACGAAACAAAAGAATGTAAACCGAGTTTGCAGGACTATTATTAAATTTCCAAAGAGCTGAAGTTCATAAGGAATCTTGAAACATTTTCAAGTCAAGCTTTTAGGCCTGCAGACTTATTTTTACTGACCTATAAGTATTAGGCAAGACTTGTTGCGAAACCAAGACTGAATTTAGCAGAATGCGTCAGTTAACCAGTGATTTCTTCAGAATACTTGCCACATCTATACCCCAATGTCACTGAATTAGGCCCATTACCGAAGAAAAAGAATACTTAAATCTCTTTTCTTATCTCTGATTAATTCAAATAATTCTCACACTTCCAGACCCTTCATTTTCTAGAAAAGTAGTAATGATTGCTGTATCCGTACTCCAGAGTGTAGTTCAAGGCATTAGGTCTAGCACTGAAAAAGTGCGATATTGTAAATAGAAAACCTACATATATCATCATATTTACAACTAAATTGTCCTATGCATTTTTTAAAAACGCTCATAATAACAAAAATAGTAAGATTTCTAAAAATGTTTCCCCCTCTAAAACTCCACTCTCTCTTAACCACTTCAAGTCATTAACGAATTAATATAATAATTAGCTTTAAAATAAATGAATAAAAAACTAGCTCTCTGCTTTCACATAGGATCAAATTGTTTCAGGGAATATCTTAAATGTGATATATATATATATCTTAACTTATCGCTGAGGAAAAATAAATAATTTTAGCTTGCATGCATTTTCTAAATTAACACACCTTCTTCTCAGGAAAATATTTTCATTTAACAAATGAGGTTTTTATTTTCATCCAATGATTTATTTATACAAAAAAATACACTCACTCAGACAGACATGTATTTTTATGCAAGCAGCACAGCTTCTGCAATCTTTAAAATAAAGAAAACAAATTCATTATTTATTTTTAATTTTGAAGTTTTTCAAATCAGTTAATGTCTTAAAACAGATGAGAGGAGAGAAGAATTTAAAAAGAAAGAAGACAATTGAATAGGACTAATAGCGTTATTATCTTTACTATTTAAAAAAAAAAATAAAAAAAAATAAATATAATTGTGGCAAAATATTATTTTTTCCTGTTTGAGTTCTATAGTATGATTACCATAAATTAGAGATATTTTTTTACGGTCAATTTGAAACTGCATCTTGGTCAATTTTTGGTGACGTGTCCAAGCCGACTGAATATGCAGAGAAGTAGAAATTTGGCGAGAGTAACAGTTCCAATGTTCTTACCCATTTAGAGTACCAGCTACAGTAAAGATTTGTTCTATCACATTTTCTTGAACTGATTCCTTATATGTGGCACAATGGATGGTACAATTGGGAAATTTTATATTTTTAAAGCAAAAAATTTGCTTACAGGTAAAAGAAGAAATTATTAAGTTGTTCGACAGAAGAAATTATGTTAAACATGTATTCCATAAAATAAAAAAAATATATTAACAATTACTTATCCCTAAATTACTGTAGAAATATAAAATAATAAAAATAAAAATAACTTAATTAATTCGAATCATACCGGGAGCCAGAAAAAAATCTCACTATTTCCACAGCCGGAAAGCTCATCCGCCCAGGAAGTTTGTGGCGCGGGTTCGATTAGAAATTAAAAGATAGGACAGTAAGTTCAAAAAGAGAGTTTGTTGACCGTAGATATTATTCTAAGATGATTTTTGTTGGGGTTCGGTCGAGGTAGATCCAAAAAAACACAAATAAACAAATGTATTTTTTTAATGAAGGATTATCTGCCAACGTTTCGGCTTACATTGTAAGCCATCTTCAGGGCTATCATGAAGATGAGAGAGGACGTCATGTCCCTAGGTTCACATTTCCATGACTGAAGATGGCTCAGTCATGGAAATGTGAACCTAGGGACATGACGTCCTCTCTCATCTTCATGATAGCCCTGAAGATGGCTTACAATGTAAGCCGAAACGTTGGCAGATAATCCTTCATTAAAAAAATACATTTGTTTATTTGTGTTTTTTTGGATCTACCTCGACCGAACCCCAACAAAAATCATCTTAGAATAGGACAGTAAGGTCTGGCCCAAGTCTGTTCGCCCCCAAACAGCTGATTTAAACTAATAAAATGACTAGTATTCACACATTATTTCATAATTAAATTTTTAAACATCTTCTTTAATTGACTTTTTCCGTCTTTGGTCAAATAAATTATATAACTAAGACAGAGTAAATATAAAAGTTCCACCTTCATTTTTTTTGTGCTTCAAGAAATGACTTCATTCATTATATTGCCTTTTACTTTTACCATTTAAAAAATTAAATTATCCATTGAAATTGTTATAATGAAAAAGGTATTTCATTTTTGCCGATTCACAGAAAAACAGAAGTTACGTTCATTGTAAAAAATACCAAACGAAATACAGAGAAAAAAAATTAAATCAGCATGCTTATTCTCTCCGAATAAGAGAAAGATATGCCACAGAGATGAGAGAATTACAGAGAAAAATGCAGCAAACTCCTTTTCCATAGTTCTTATCTTGTTATCTGACAAGTAGGACAGTTATCTGCTATTTACATATTAAAACACATTTTTCACTTATAAAATACTAGTATCTCTTACTTTACTATTATTTTTCTGAGTTGTAAAAACTTTTCTGGTGGATTTTTATCAATTTTAGACATTTTAAAAATCTACTTTAAAAACTCTCTAATTCTCTGTGTTCTTCATGCGAGTCCCGGAATAAGAATGTTATGTTTCCAAAAAAAAAAATGATCATAACCACCTCACCCCCACAAACCTTCTCTCTTATTCAAAAGGAGAGTTTTTTGACCGTAGATATTATTATTAGATGATTTTAGTTGGGGTTGGGTCAAAATAGATCCAAAAATATAATACAAATTTTAAAAAAGTGTATTTTTTTAAAAGGATTATCAGCCAACGTTTCCACTTATATTGTAAGCCATCTTCAGGGCTGTAGGAATACAATGTCATGGGAATACAATAATAATTGACAATATAATACAGAATTACCATAATGTAATGTGATATCAAAAGTATGAATGTAGAAAGCTAAGTAAGAGAATTTAAATTTAAATTTGGATATACCTTGACCGAACCCCAACTAAAATCATCTAATAACTTCTCTCTCATTCTCCCTTCTACTCTCTCTCACAAACACACACACTTTCGTCTTCACATTTTTACTGCTTTCTCTGCCTGAGCCACTGGATAAGAATGCCACGTTTCCGACTAAAACCTCATTATTTAATTATTATATGTTTTTTTGTTGGGGTTCGGTCAATGTAGACATATCTGTTTATTAGCTGTAATTAATTTAGGTTTTCTTTTCATTTCCTTCTTAGTTATTAAGGTCAGTATATTTGATTGCTAGCTGCATTTAGTAGGTGTACTTATTTGTTGTAATAAATTCAATTCAATTTATCTTTGCTCTTAATTATTATTGACCCCTAGCCCATAACAATACATATAATAAATATATGCAAAATTCGTAATATGATATTTGCATGCAAAATATGATAATTAGATGTTTTTGGTTGGGCTTCGGTCAATGTAGACCCAAAAATACAAATTTAAAATATATTTTTAAAGATTATCTGCCAACGTTTCGGCTTACATTGTAAGTCATCTTCTGGACTGTTGAAATAAAATGTCATAGGAATAAAAATAAAAATAAAACAAAAAATTAAATGATTTACAATCTTATTACATAGAATTTCTTCAACTTATTCAAACATTTTCAAGATTCAGAAAAACCATTAGCCCTCCTTCAAAATAAACCTGTCAAACATTTCTCCTAGTTCCTTATAGCTACTTATCCGCAATAATACCCTTCCTTTTTTCCCTTTGTATTGCCCCCTTTGATGCAGGCCGCTCTCCCTTTGTACTTACCGCCTCTTACTCCCAACCTTCTGCCACCCAATTATCCATCTCAAAAAATATCTCACAAGTTTCAAACTCTACATCTGAGTCATGAAATGTGATCTTAGTGACACGATGTCCCCTCTTGACTCATGATAGATAGGTGGTGAATTATATTTTTTTGTAGTTTGTTTTTTATATTTTGAACTTTTCTGCATAGTTTATTACATTCATACTTTTAATATCACATCACATTTAGTTATGACAATTGTATATAATAATATAGTAAATCATTTAATTTTGTGTTTTATTTTTATTTTTATTTCTATGACATTTTATTTCAACAGAATTGAAGATGGCTTACAATGTAAACCGAAACGTTGGCAGATAATTTAAAAAATACAGATTTTTTTAAATTTTTATTTTTTTTTTGGATATACCTTGACCGAACTCCAACAAAAACATCCAATAATAATAATATCCACGATAAAAAAAGCTCTCCATTTGAACATTTAACTATTTAATGGTTGGCAAATAATCTAAAGGGTTATTACTAGCAATGAATATAGAACTCTCATACCTTCTATTCTCCGTCTTCATTGGTTTCTGCAAACCATCTTCTGTTGGCGAGCGCTTTCGGACATTGTTCATCTTCGTGACATGTATTCGACATGTGTTCACTGTCACTGACTGTATTCCACTGTACAGGAATCCCCAAAGAGCTGGGGGACGGGGAGGCTGGAACCACAATGGAACATCACCATTAGAGCGTCGACTCTGCCAAAGGGAGTTCGAGTCTGTTGCCATAAGGATTAGAATAGGGTAGCTATCTGTAGATGCCTTTCATTCAACCGGATGCCAGCAGCTGAAACGGGGGTAATATTTATAAAAGTGAAACTTTCTAGTTCTGTGGAATTATAATAACCTACAAGTCTGAAAGCTAATTTTCCTTTAGCTTTAAAAATTTTGAAAGGGTTTTACAATATTTCAAATAATGATTTTCTGTTTAACAAAAAACAAATTTCTTATTAGTTACGAAAATGACTAAAAACATGTGTATGTACACAGTCACGTCGAAAGGTAATGCATTGTAGGAGAGAGGTTACATTTTTTTACATAGTTTAATCGATTATAGCAATAATTTTAATACTTTTATATTATGAGGACAAATGTTTTTAAGCAAAAATGTTTCTATTTATAAGTCCTTAATGAGTATATTTTTTCTTCCTTTATCTAAAATTAGAAAAAATAACCTATACAATATTCATTTCAGATAACATGATAAGTGACGGTCGTACTTAATTTTCAATGTCCTTTTTTTATACATTTATTTTGCATATTGCTTAGTCCTTTGTTTTAATTTGTTATAATGAGATCCTTCCACAAGGAAAAGAGTATTAACCAGTAAACAGTGCTATCCTTAATCTCTTCTGATGTTATTTTATCTCTTAACGCGCTGAAACTTTTTCTCGCGTTGTAAAAAACATTTTAATTAAAGACCCTTCTGATATAATTATATAAAATTTATATAGTTTATTATAAGATAGTAAGGAAACCAAATTTTCACATTGGTATTCTGAAGCGAAGATGTCTTCACTTTTTCAACTATCCTACTTAAGAACAGCTAAAAAATTATATACATGCCTGTTCACCTGTACATAAGTTTTAGAATAAATTCTCTACTTACAATATATATATGCGGGCGAGTGTAAGTGTGAATTTGAAAGTGAGCGTGCGTTCGTGTGTGTGTCTGTGAATACCCATTAGTTTAGGCACGAAAGATCCCGGATATATTTAACCCTCCTAAAAAGAATCGGTGGAGTTAAACCGAAATTTTTCAAAAGTAAAAACGTGTCTCCGACAGGCGGCTTGGCGTAAGGAACCCCTGAGAAGGCCATGTACTTCCTGCCGGACCTGGAAGTCAGGATGTGACCTCTGACCTTCCCGAGATGCATCTCCACCACAGGACCGTCATCGCCAGTGGCATATCCGCCGATTGACAGGAGTACGACCAGCGACAGAAACATCACAAAGCTCGCCATCCTTAACTATCTGAAACTGGAACAACCTCCTCAAAGAAGTGATAATACTAAAGTAGACTTGATAAGATTTTGTGAAATAATGCAATCGATTATAATTACTTCAGGAAAAAGGTCACAATATTTGGTAAGTACTTTCCCCTTATAAGTTTTGCCTCTCATATTATTGCGTCATGAGTAACCCTAATATGGGGGGAATTATTTTGTACCAAGTTTACATTCCATTTGAACATTTATCACATATAATTAATTAAATTCATGGAGTATGGAAGAGCTATATCCAAAAAATTGGGTTTCTGTCTTCATTATTATATTTTTTGTCATAAGGGCAATGTTTTTATATTATAACTAGGACATTTTAACGTCTTGAGGCTTTTTCTCTCGTTTCTTGTCTCAAACTCAGCCTTTCTTGGGTCAGTTTTAGACATACTGAAATTTATTTAATTATATTACACAACACACCCACAATACATTATATATATACTCATGGACATATATTAACAAACAGGTATTGGTTGAGTAAAAGTGAAATTAGAAAGGTCATTCAAGATTGATATAAAATTAACGACTCAACGCCCAGAACCGTTTGCGATAGAGATATATCAAATCTCTTCCAACCATAGACATACAGAATGAAAAATTCAAGAACCTCCATGGCTAGGGAAAACATGTCGACAATCGACTTACGCCTAAACAAGCTGAATAAGAACCAAATCTCGAATGAGAAATTGGCCAATGCGAACTAAATTATCCAAGCATGCCCACAACATAAAAATTATTTACACAGATGGCTCAAAACTAGCAGTTGTCTTCAACACTAACATTTTCCAAGAAAATCTCACACACAACTTCTATATTCACGGCTGAAATGCAAGAAATATGCCTCGCCCTCTATTACAATATTACAACAGACAAAAATGTCTGTCATATGCTCCGATACCTTAAAAGTTCTCTACTAAAAACTAAAAAATTGTTTCCACTATTTCCGCTTCATTTAACATCAAAGCATAACAGTCAAGCTCCTGTGGTTCCCATCGCACATTGGTATCTTGGGAAACGAGATTGCAGATAATGCTGCAATAGAAGCAGATCTTAAGAACACGCCGTCCACAAATATCATTCTACCAGCAAACAAAAATGCTATGCGGACTGGGATATCCTGTATAAATTGGAACCCACCAATAATAAGCCAAGTTATGGTCCAGGTCAAACCGAGGTAACAGAAGGAAAGAAGTTGTTCTGACGAAACTTAGAATATGGTACACTAATATCACCCAAGTACACTATTAAAAGGATTTCTGGGTGACAACTAACATGAAAATTACACAATCCTTATAGACAAACTCTTGAAAGTCTGTGAAATATTAGGGTGTCGCATGCCATTAAAAATGAATTTTTAAACTCCCATTTTAATTTTTTTCCGAAAAATTTGGGAGGACTTAGTGACGATCGGTATAGCAAGAATCAGGAGAATGGAAACAAGATACTAGGGACAATGGAATCCATCTTGTTGATGGTTTTTTTTTTTTTTTAATATATACTTTATTGAAAAATTGTCAATACAATAGTATTATGGTTTTTAAAGAGAGTAGCACTAAAGAATGCAAGAGGAAAAAATACAGAATGTATACATTGCTGAATAGCAAATAATAGTTTTATTTTGTTCTTATAATATACTATATTATTTTAAATATAATATAGTAATATAAAAATACGGTTTAAATTATATATATTGTAAACTCAATGTGAAAATTTAATTATGAGTATCTCTCATTTATGTGTTCAATTTTTTCAAGGAAGATTTTAAGGAATGTTTTGGGTTTTGGTAGTAATTTTTCCATCAATAAATTTGCTTGTACTGGCCATTTTCTTTATTTCAGTAGTACCTTTCTTGTTAGTTCTGTCCGGCAGTCAGTATGTTGTGTATAGTTGTATATCAAATGTTGGTATGACTGTTCGTGTGTATCACATCTGTACTACTGTTAGTTGTTCTATTTAAAAAAAAAATTATGTTTAAAAAAAAGGGAGAGGAACGTATATGGAAATTTACAAGCGTTATTTATATGTTAGTAGCTTTGGAAATTGGTGACACCATCATCAGAGCTGATACTCTGGAATCACGAAATGTCCAGCTCTCACCCATTGTCTGAAGTCATTTCTCTTATAGCACAATTCAGAAACCACCTACTTAATCATACTTATTAAGATATTGGGAGATTTAGATCATTTTCAGGTTGAATTATTGAAATACTGATATTAGAATACATTATATGAAATAACTGATTACTAAACAGAAAATAAAAAAACAGATAGATTGCTGAATATACACAATGAAGTCACATGTTTTTCTGGAACCTATAAGAAAAAAATATATAAACAATTGTATTCAACTCAACCGTTAAATCCAATATACCTGGTAAATTTCGTTGGGCAATCAAGCCCACTTCACTTTAGTAATTTAAAACGTCTTTTGGAAAATTTCAACAGATCTTCTATTATCCTACATTAGAGAAGCTATGTTATATAGATAAATCTCAGAGACTACTTATTTTTTTCTTCCTCAAAGAGATAATTAGAAAATAAATAAAGAGAACATGGGAATGAGAGAAGTCGTTCGTGTTAAGCCGTTCACCATACGACTAGATAAGGCGCGCATCCGATGCTCTGACGATAGTCTTCTATCTGACGACTACACAGGACCACGATATGGAAAGGTATGTTTGATTCCTTATTTTAGCCCATTAACTCCAATTCGCATATCATGACAATACTCGTAGAAATTTTGGTCAATCCCAAAATGGAGAACACATAAATATGGTCCAAAAGGAGAGTTTGTTGACCGTAGATATTATTCTAAGATGATTTTAGTTGGGGTTCGGTCGAGGTAGATCCAAAAAAAAAACAATTATAATAGAGAATATTATAATTCTCTATTATACTAATTTCAAATATTACTGTATTCTCATGACATTGTATTTCTACAGCCCTGAAGATGGCTTACAATGTAAGCCGAAAAGTTGGCAGAAAATCCTTCATTAAAAAATACATTTTTTTAATTTGTGTTTTTTTGGACCTACTTCGACTGAACCCCAACTAAAATCATCTTAGAATAAATATGGTCCGATCAAAATTGATTTCAATAGTTTTTACCTAAACTCTCTCAAATGTAGGCGTCAGCTATTTTAAAACAGGAAGGTATATTTATTTACCGTTTTTTCTTTCGGGTTGGACCGAGTCAAGTTGTTGATATTTGCCGAGCAAGGCATCATACTGGCTTCAATACTGGCCCGGGAAAGCAACTACTATCGGCGAACCATCAGAGAAGCCATCGAAATAACAAAGAATCAGAAAAATATCAACTGAGAAGACGGATACAGACTGAGCAAAAACTGGAAACCAGCGCTAATTGACAAGAGGATCCAACCAATCAGTGACCAGCTATCTGACTACTCCAGAGACCAGCCGCCAGACTAATGGGAAGGCAGGCTTCGCCGAGCCGGGATTATACACCACCTGGTGTATAAAACATGGTAATTATATACCACCTGGATTTTAAAAATCTCTCTTTTACAACTCTCATTCTCTTTTCAGCCCTGAAGAAGCCATCACATGATGTGCGAAAGCTCGGGAAATAACAAAAATTTGACACGGTCCAACCCGGAAGAAGAAACGGTAAATACAGGAGGGCTGATGGTTTTTCAGAATGTTGAAAATGAACAAGTTGAAGAAATTTGTTCCATGTCCGTTCTGTCGTTAATTGGATTGTGATGTAAGTTAATGTGAACGGTTTAAGATAAACGGCGTTTGTTTTCATAGGTTTCAGTGGAAAGAATGGTTATGTTCTCGAAGTCAAATGTGTGTTCTTCATGAAAAACATGTTTAGTGAGGGCAGTTTTTATTAGATTTTCTTTATGTCATTTTTATGATTGTTTGTTCTACGGAAAACAGGGTTTTTTGTTTGTCCAATGTAAGAACCATGGCAAATAGGTGTGGAACAGGGAATTTTATAGACGACATTAGTTCTGTTAGGAAGGGGAATGGGGTCTTTGAGGATGGTGTAAATAGATTTTAATTTGTTGTTGGTGGAAAAAGAAAGCTTAAGGTTAGGAAAAGTTTTTCTGAGAGATTTCTTAATATTTTCAGAAAGTTTTGGAACGTACGGGAGAGAACGGAAAATGAGGTCATTATTTTGGGAGAGAAGCATAGTTTGGGAAGAGGAAATAAAGAATTCCATCACAAGTTTGTTAATGGTATGAGTAGGAAAACCATTAGAGAGGAGGATGTCATTCACACGTTTAATATTTTTGCTGTGGAATATCTTGTCAGAGAGTGTTAGTGCTCTGTAGATGAGGTTTTTGGCCACATTTATTTTTTGATGATGAGGGTGAGATGAGTTGAAGTGGAGAAGACGACCTGAGTTAGTGTGCTTGGTATACCAGTCAGTGGAGATGGAGCCATTGGTTTGACTTTTTATTTTCCTATAAAACTTCCTAATATAAATTAGCATATGTATTTTGTTGGGGTTCAGTCAAGATTTATCTTTAAAAATTTTTTTTTTTAAATGTGTATGTTTTTATCTGCCAACGTTTCGGCTTACATTATAAGCCACCTTCAGGGCTATCATAAAGGCGAGAGGGGACGTCGTGCCTGTTCAGTTCATCCTACAGTCTAACTCTCCATTCCTAATACAAAGTTATTATAATTTTATTTCAGAGCATAAATCCTTTATCCACATAAGATATTATTATGTTTTTTCTTTTCAATCATGCATATTCTCTTTTCAATGTGATTACGTTATTCTTTTGTATACATAAAATTCTGCCCGCACATAAAACACTAGTTTGCTCTTATATTATTTATATTTTTTCCAATTTTCTCTTTTTCGTTATAACCTCGTGGAGATCTTTTTTACATGAATCAACATTTATTTGACTATTTTTGCATCATATATACTTCAGTTTTACCTTAACTTTCATAACTTTTTATTATTATTAAGTAAATGATAGATAAGACGTGGTGTGTAATATCTAATGTTGTTTTTAAATTTTGGGATTAATACATTGTTTTTTTAACGCTGAGGA
The DNA here is from genome assembly GCA_000696205.2 of Oncopeltus fasciatus. Lineage (NCBI taxonomy): Eukaryota > Metazoa > Arthropoda > Insecta > Hemiptera > Lygaeidae > Oncopeltus > Oncopeltus fasciatus. The sequence continues at coordinate 219,505 of KZ808243.1, forward strand.
TTATTAAACAATTAATTTGAGGGAATAGAATAAAAAATCTATCTGTCCCAGCCAGGACTCGAACCTGGAACACAGGAAGGACATTCCTTCTGCTTTATCATTGGCTTACCTCAGCTACCCTTTGCCCTCAATAAATTAGTCTCGTATAGAAGGAGACCATAATTTGTAGTCGTAAAATCTTCACTGTTATTTGAGTTATAAGAAAGTTTAAAAACTTAATAGGGAATGAAATTTAATTTTCAACATGCACATTCGATAAAATTTCTTAGAGAATACGCTTGTTAAGGAAGAAATTTACGAATGTAACTACGATGAGTAAGTACTACCCCCACTCTTTTTCTTCACAGTCTAGAGCAAATTTTAATCATACCACCCACGCTCATTGTTGTCTTTAGCTTATTAATGAAATTTCCTAATTATCTCTTATTTATAATATAACTATCTTTCATGACAATTAGAAAATTTGCTTTTGTTACACACCCCTGTGTGTATAACTATAAAACTTTTTATACTTTTATATATATATTTCTTTTTCATTTCAAAATAATATATAATAGGCGATTTAAAATTGACTTTATATTAGGTGGAAAACTGTGTAATATATTTGTGTATTTGTAGTGACTTGAAGTGCGGCCTCAGCAGGTGGACACCGAGGTTCCTGCAGAGGTTCGCCAATTCGTGGTGGTTCCTCTTTGTGTTCGGATCTGTCGGAACTGTGCAGGGAATGTGCCTGTTATACTTTGCCGGGACTCTGACGACAGTTGAACGTCGCTTCGGCTTCCAGAGCGCAAACTCAGGTCTGTATTCCCCAGGACTAATCCTTATGATGCTATATGAGTTTTCAGCTCAAAGTTGCACCGTACATAGCACTTTTAAAGACTGCATTTAATACATGTCATGTTTTTAATAGTTTACTGACAAATATTTAAGATTCTTTAAGAATTTATTAAGTGTTCTTCCATATTTTAAACAGTTCCTCCACAGGAAACCTTAAGAAAGGTTATATCAGATCCATCTTTTTTTACAGTCGATATTACATTCCGATACGCACCTTTTTAAATGTTCGCCTTAGTTTCCCGTCACTAATTCTGACACTGCTTCGGATAATATGATTTCTACCTGAAAAATAACACTGAATGAAAATATATAGGTATATGACACTTTTACATCCTTTAGTACCCATTTTCTTCATCACTCTTCCTTCCTTTCCGATAGCCTGCTTTCTTGATTTCCACCTTATCGGAAAATCGATCTGAGAGAGCCACCTGCAAACACTGTGAAAATTGAACGCACACTTTGGACACCTGTACGCATTGCTCTATCGAATATCTAGATGAGAATATAAGACAGACTGACAGTCTGCAAGAAATTAATTAAACGTATTCAAACGTCCATCCAACACAGTAAAGCCCTCTAACATAAAGTTTATCTATGAATACATGAATACGGATGAAGTAAGTCATCCGTACTACACAAAATGCTACTCCTTTTACACCCAAATATTTATATATATATGTATACAAACCCAACTGACCTTTACAACTAGAAGAACTATTTTTAGTTGAAATCGTATCAGAGGAAAATGGGAGTTTACATTAATACCAAAATTTATAATCGAAATATGTTCGTTCTTATTTGAGTTGTAGGTCAAAAATATAATATCCTAAGCTGGAGAAATTAGTCGGTGTTTCGGCCAGGACGAGAAAAATAAAATACTCCAAAATTCTAAAGGGTTATTATGACTACCAATGAATATAGAACTGTGACACCATCTGTTATCCGTCTTCATTGGTTTTTGCAAACCATCTTCTGTTGACGAGCGCTTTCGGACATTGTCCATCTTCTGGCCGAATACATGTGTTCACTGTCACTGTCTGTATTCAACTGCGTTTGTATTCTGTGGGTTGGTCAGATGCGTTAGGTATAAGAATCAAGTATTAAGAGTTACTAAAACGAACAGACGACACACAAACCGACAACGAAGATAGAGAATGTCCGAAAACGCTCGTCAACAGAAGATGGTTTGCAGAAACCAATGAAGACGGATAATAGAAGGTATGATACTCCAAATTTGTTGGGTAATTATTTTATTATAGCCAAATTTTCGACATAACTTGTAAGTCATCATCAGGGCTGAAATACAATAGACACTATTACATTTATAGAATTATAGATTGGAATAAGCAGACAGAGATGAGATATGTTATATGACAGAAAACGATTTACAGTTTTAACTAAACAATACAAATATGAAACAATACAAGTTATAAATGTTAATGTTATATATAAAAACTTTATTTGTCTCAGTGATGTCTGGAAAGATCTTCGAGGGAGCTTTATTGGTCACATCTCAGAGTGCAGAACTAAACTGAGAGACAATTGGTAAAAAGGGGGGTGGGAGGGAGGTTTGTCGGCACATTTCAGAGATAGGTAACAAAGGTCGGGGATAATGCTGTCAAAGGAAAGGCAGACGCCGGGGATTATTTCTAATTCTTCCGTGTAATTATACAGAAAATATTACAATAAGCCAAGTAAATGTGTCTTTTTCCTGCCTACCATTAATAGAGGTAGGATTGAGATTGATGTGCAAACATTCCGAAACCAGCCTTTTCTTAAGGAATGGCACCTCAGAGGCTAGGACAGTAGCATGATCGAAAGCAGACGTGTGTTTCTTGCTAACAGCATGAAGGGAGGGGGCTGAAGAATTCGTATCACGAATCTAAATGGTGTATTCATGTTGTTTTAACCTTTTATTAAGATGGTTCTTTGTTTGAGCAATATATGAAGCCGAATAATTATTATCTGAACATGGAATTAGGTATATAACATTGGACTGCAGGGAAACGGGTATAGGATCTTTCAGGAAAGTATAGAATTGTAGTAATTTATTATTAGGCCTAAATAGAGGTTCTGCTTATTTTATTTTATCTGTAAGAAGAGGAATATAGGGTAGAGAGCGATAAAGAGGTGTGGGAATGGGTGAGGAGAGAGAAGAAGACAAAGGGGAGACATTAATATTGTGGGGGTGGGAAAATTTAGGTATTATGTTTTTAATAAGGGGACAGGGAAAACCGTTCTGAGGAAGGATTTTAGTAATACTTGTAGAGAGATATTCTGGTAAAAAGAAGGATCAGATATAGAGAAGGATCGCTGTATCATTTCCTAACGTTTATGTTCAATTATATTTTGTCAAAAAACGCATATATTGGAAGAAATTTACGAATTTAGCTTTGTTTTGTGCAACAGTAGTAAACAATACCGTTTACAATCATTGTTCTCTCCACCTTTTAAATTAAATTTAGTTTTTTATATCTTATTTATAGCCAAATTCAATGCTTAGACTAAGTAGCTCCGTGCTTAGATGGATTTAATTAATATGGTTTTTAAAATAATTCAGCAATGGAATAAAAATAATTATTTTTATTATGTTTGGTTATTTAATTTTAAAGCGATAAGAATCCAAATGTATAAATAGATGCAGATTTTTGTTGCACTAAGTTAGATTTATATCCCATACTTATTAAAATTTGATATTTACATCTGTCTTAAAAAAATTTTTTCTTGTAGAACAGAAAGCTCTATTTTTTAAATATCAGATATTGATTAATTAAAGTTTGTATTTTATATATTTGTTATTCCAATAAATATTTTACTTTACGGTATTAATTTCAGCAAAATAAATTTAGTGAAAAAATAAATATGGCACTATTGCAGCAAGCTTAAACTGATAATTTTTTCTGAGTAAAGAAACAATTAAAAAATGTATTTTAAGTCATAACAATATTAAATTACAAAATAATTAAAGCAGGAGGATATGTGTTTTTAAAAAATAACAGATTTTTACAGCCATTGGATTTACAGAGCATTGATTGTATTTTTTCTCCAAACCATTTCAGCCGTTCATTTAAATACCATATAAGCAGAAAAATGTTGCAGGCTGGATGATGAGTGGCGACGAGTGGGCGAAAATCCTTATGTCGCCCATCTTGTCATACTTCGGAGGACAGAGCAACAGACCTCTTTGGATCGCCTGGGGAGTCTTTATATCAGGATTGTCGTGTTTCGTGCTCGCAACCCCGCACTTCTTCTTCGGTGCTGGACCTGACGCCTTGACCTACACCCTCGAGTATGGATACAGCAACCAGTCCTACCAATCTACAGGTCAGTAAAAGTGGTAAAGAGATACCTGATATTTACATATATCCTGGAGTATGAATAGCCTTACCTATCTGTAGGTCAGTATAAAGGGTCTGTTTTAGGGAGACGTAATAAAACATGATGGGGAGGCGAATGTTGGTGGAGGTTTTCTGCTGACACCACTCCTTCATAATAACTTTGATTATGGACAACAATAATTACGTTTACAACCAAAAACATGGGTGATATGTTGAGGCGAACATTTTATTTTGGGGAGGGGGTGAATCACAAGGGTCATTTGATGCCTTTCGGTAAAAATATCAGAAGCAACCCTTGTCTAAGGAAACTGGCAGAGAGGCGAGGGTAACCCCCAAGAGGAAGGAGCCGATTCGGTCGACAGACGAAGAGCAGTCAACTTCGGCCTCTCCAAAGAGCAAATCCAACCAGACCCCAAGAGCTGGGAGAGGACTCAATTCCAGAGGCCGGAGAAGATTGCCCTCCAATCGCCACCACTTGGCGACAAGTTCTCCAGGAATCCCGACATTTCCCCTAAATAATTTCATAATATGAGTGTTATTTTCCTTGAGAAACAGTATTAAGGAGTCTATTCTTTCTTTCGTATGAATTTTGTAGGAAATCATTAGTTGGAAATATTCTATATATGTGTAAGGTAAAGAAATAATTGCCAGTTCCTTACACTTTTTTTTGACAAAGCGCTTTCGAATCCAAAGGTCTCATCATCAAAGCCCAGGCATGTAATATGAAGAGAGATTCCTCTCCAAAACCCTGTTTATCTATATAAAAATATCTGTTCTAGTTATGATTTTTCATTTCTTAAAAATGATTTTTACTAAAATCATTTAGCTTTTCGAATGCAAATTTTTATTAATGTTAATGGCTATTCCATCGGGGTTGGGAGAGGAGTCATTTTGTGATTTGAGACTGCTCTTAAACTCGGTAGATGAAAAACTTAAATTTAATTTAATTAAAATTTTTTTAAATGTTGGTTTAATTGAGCCATATATAGCTATAGATATATATAATAACTGAATTTCACTTATACTCAATTTGATCTTGTTTCCAGAGTTAGCATTACAGAATTAAAATTAACANAGCTATTAAAAAGGGATCAGATATAATAATTCCATTATCACTGAGAATTTTTTTTTTCTTTTAAAACTTTTTTTAACTGTTTCCCAAACTGTTTTTATAGGGTTATTATGGTTTATTGTTTCTAGATAATTTCTCTCAGGTCATTATCTAAATTTATTGGGAATGTATTTGGCTCTTTTAACAAAATCCCTACATGTTTATTTTTTTATTTTTTTAATAACCAGAGAGCATTCCACAAGGAAGCGGGGGTTGTTTTAAAATTAATCCCTTGGTTTTGGTATTGTTTCAAAGGCAATACTAAAATGTATTTGTCATATTTTTTAATTCATGGTGGTATATTATCCCACCCAAATTTTAAATGATTATATGTTAGGGAATAGAATAAAAAATCTAACTGTTCCAGCCAGGGATCGAACCTGGATCTCCTGCCATCCGGGTAAGAGCGTTATCCACTAAAGCCACCGGGAGAGCCAGATAACTAGTGTCGAGAGTCTAACCTCCGAGAAAGACGAATACATCGTCTTATGCTCGAAGGATCTGACATTTTCTAGCTATTTTGACGACTCTCGGTATTTACATTAATTTTTAATTCTATTCTACAGAAATCTGCTT
>KZ808243.1:235466-246970 GCA_000696205.2 Oncopeltus fasciatus
TGATCAATTGAATTATTATTTTTAAAATTTTTGAAAAATTTAATCAAGTAATATATAATGAAAATAAAGAGAAGTAAATATAAAAATAATGAGTAAAATATTTGGTGTAAAAATGATTGCTTGATCATTATCATTAATAACAAAAGGTTTTTACAATATTTTAAGTTAAATTATGTGAACTTAATTTCTTTAGGTTAACAGAGTATTCTATCACTTTAGGAGAATTAGAATTTAAATTTAAACTAGGTGTTACAATTAGTTTTCTATTATTACAAGTTTTAAAATGATAAGAAATATTTTTGAAGATCAGAGTTTCATCTTCTTCTAAATTGATTATGTTAACTCCTAAGATGTTGGTTGACTGGATGTCGCTTGATGATTTAATTTTAATTTCTGTTGGATGAGGCATTACAGCGATGTATTGGTTGCTGTAAGGGATGTGGTTCTTGAAGTTCGATGATATTTCCAGCTTCGTTAAGTTGCAGTTGGTTAATTGATGCAGATTTAAAATTTCTTTTTCACATCTGCTGATGTGAGGGGTTATATGTATAGCTGCTTGGGCAATGGAAATTCTCAACCTTTTTACAATAATTATATAGTGTTTAATTACATTATTAGACTTTAAATTAAAATTAAAGTTAGTGATAATAGTTAAGTACTAATTGCTAATAATTGTCGGGATAGGAAACATATTATAAATTGTGTAACTATCTTTTGTGTAATTTGATATTATAAATAATTTTATCTACATCTAAATTTTCAATTTATGGTCAGTAATGATTCAAACCTTAATATGTAAGTATAATCTACGCTAAGAGGTAGTGAACTAATATAATGGTCTTTTATCCTTTTAATTTCATTAAATAGATCATGGGTTGACATAATAAGGGGGTGAAAGGTTTTTAATTTACAAAAAGTCAAAGAATTTTCTATATTCTGAATTACATTTAATATAGAAAAAGCTAACATTTGGATTTCATATAGAATATCCTTTATTCTTCTAATTTCAAGCAGGTTCGTAATTCTATTGTTTAAATCTAATAATTTGTCTCTTACAGTTTCTATATTATACTGAATATCATTGAGACTGCTGTTAAAAGTATTAATTAATTCATTATTAATAGAAAAATTGTAGATGCGACCTAAAATTGGTCGATCAATTATAATTGATTTGGTTGGTTTATAATTGGATTATTTTTATTAGATAATATAATTATTTATCCTATTTACTTGTTTTATTTATTTATTTATATATTCCATTATTAACTTCAGTTTTTCCCTATGGTTGTCTATGTAATTGTTAATTAATTGTTTTTCTATTTCTACATTAGTTGGGCCCATTTCATTTAGATGTCTGTTAATAATTTCAAAAAGTGTTAGTCCTGTAGTTGAATGTATTGTTTCATTGTAGGCTAAGACAGTATATGTAACCTTTGTTTCTATAGAATCGTTTTTTAAATTCTTCCCTGATTTCCAAAAGTCTTATGTGTCCGATTAAGGTTGAATGAAATCTTTCTATTGGTGAGTTAGAATTTGGATTTTGTGAACATGTGAGGTGTATGTTAATTTTATGAAAATTTAATAATTCTTTAATTAATATGTTAAATTAGTTTCCATTGTTGCATGTGATTTGTTATAGGGTTCCATGGCGTGAAAAGAATACAACTAGTTTATTAACAACTTCTATTCCTTGTGCAATTTAGATTTGTAAGCCTGAGTGTATTTTGAGAAAGTGTCTATGATTATAAAGAATTTGGTATTGTGAAATGTTATAGTGTCAATGTGCATTATTTGGAAGAGTTTTGTTGGATTTTGAGTTGTGTTGTAAGCAAGTTTCAGAGGTTTTCTTTCATATTTTGTTTTTAAACATATTTCACATTCGTTAATAAAATTTTGGATTGAATTTTTCATTTTGGGTCAGTAATAAGTTTGTTTCACTTTTTTTTATAAATTCTGCGGTGATTAGTTTTTCCTAAATGACAATCTGATATTATTTCCTTAATGTCTGAATCTTCTTCTACATCAATGAATTTTTTATTACTTTTAATAAATTTAAGTTCTGAATGCTCAAAATATTTAGAAACTATTATATGGAATTCTTCATAAAAATTATCTACAAAGAAAAGGTGAAAAGGTTTTTTTTTATAAAATTTATTATATCATTTATCATATTTGATCTTGATATTTGCGTAATTATTCGGTTTCCTCTAGGAATGTGGATAGTGATTCCTGTCCGTGGGTCCAAATCATAAAAATATAATCCAGATGTCTTTTCCAGATGAGGAGTTGCAAAGGACGGGAGGCCAGAAACATTTGTTCATGTTGGTCCGTGTATAAACTGGCGTAAGGAGGGGCCATTTTANAAAATTTATTATATCATTTATCATATTTGATCTTGATATTTGCGTAATTATTCGGTTTTTCATTCCAAACCAATTTATTAATTTTCTATTTGCAGGACTATGATTAGTTAATGATAATAATATTTTATTTTTACCAAAATTTACAGGTTGATCTGAAATAGGAATATGTATTAAATTATTGTCCAATGTATGTGAGTAAGTAGTTTCTAGGTCTGAGATTTCGATGTCTGGTTGTACTACTGTAGATAAATGGCCAGGGGCTGGACAGGGATTTAACTCTGAAAGAGAGTGCGAATGCATCTGCCCTTAATCTAAGAGTTCTGAGAAGTGTTTACAGTAGGGGAGTAATAAGACTTGTTCATATATCTTATCTCTTATAAAAAGGACTCTATGTCTGGAGAGTTATCTTCTTTTTCAGACTGGGACTTAATTTTATTAGTGTTGATTTCAATTCGGGACAGTGCATCGGCATTTGTATTTAATTTTCTTTTTTTATGTACAATATCAAAATTTTATTCGTTTAATTTTAAATGATAGTGGATCAATTTTGAATTTGGCTCTTTTAAATAGATAAGCCATTTGTGAGGGGCATTATCACAGATAACTGAATTTTTTGGGTCCGAATAGATAGGGCTGGAACGTTTTTATCCTGTAAGCTATCGCTAAACATTCCTTTTTTATCATTGCCAAATTAGTCTCTGAATTGTTTAGAGTGAGGCTAGCATAAACTATGGGGTGTTCTTCTCTGTTTACTTTTTGACTTAGTACGGCGGAGATTGTAAATTTACTAGCATCTGTAGTTAATACAAATAGTTTCAAAAAATCAGGGTATATTAATACCGGGTCATTAACTAATAATGTTTTACAATAGTTAAAACATTCAATATATTTTGCATTCTTGGGGTCTATTTTACCATTTTTCCTCAGACATTTAGTGAGTGGGTAGTTATTTTTACAAAATCTTTAATAAATTTTCTGTAATATCCGAGTAATCCTAAAAATGATTTTAATTCTTTTAAAGTTTTTGGTATCGGATATTTTTCTATAGCTGTCAGTTTGGATCTGTCAGGTCTAATTCTGTTACTTGAAAGATGATGGCCTAAATATGTTAATTATTTTCTTAAGTTTTCAGTTTTGTCTAATTGTATCTTTAAATTTTCTTCTCTCAGTCTTTGGAAAACCTATTTTAATTTCAGTATGTGTCCCTGAAGACTGGTGCTATAAATGATAATATCGTCAAGATACACAAGGACTCCTAAATTGGTTAAGCCTCTTAATATATTAAACAATTAATGAGAGGGAATAGAATAAAAAATCTAACTGTCCCAGCCAGGAATCGAACCTGGATCTCCTGCTATCCGGGCCGGTGCACTTGCCACTTGTGCTACCAGGACGCGCCAGGTATCTCATTCAATTCCCTCTACATTGGCGAGACCCTAACCTACGAGAAAGACAAGAATCTCGTCGTAAACTCGAAGGAGCTGACATTGTCATAAGTGAAATTTAAGTTCAGGGTCATTGATTTTAAATAAGTTTGAAAAATTTATAAATGTGTTATATCTCTTGATCTACCATGGGCAGTTATTATTTCAAAAGGGTCTGTAATGATTTTGTTTTGATGGATATCCATAAACTATTTCTGGTTTAACCAAAGATCAAGAGCTGCCAGAGTCGATACAAATTTTTAGATTTAAATTTGGATAAATTTATATGGTAGGTGATTTTTGTCATTAACAAGATTATTAGTTATATTTGTTCAGGTTGAGGCCTGTGTCCTTTAAAAAATCATTTGTTTCTATTTCTGTAATTTTGGGTTCTGTCTGTTCCATATTTATATTATTAAAATTTACATTGTTTGTATTTTCTGGTCTTCTATTAAAATGAAATCTCGATCCACTAGAAGTTGTTGACATAGGAATAGGTGCTAGTGCTTTTGGTCTGTGTGGTGTTGTTTTATTACTTCGGGGACTTTGTTGTAATTTTTTCCCTGGACTTATAGGTGTGAAATAGTTTTGTTGAGGTGTATAGGAAATTTGTCTTGGGGTAATTGATTAAAATGGTTAGGCCTCGTAGGAGTTCCTACTTGTTGAGGGTTTGTCCTGTAAGGTCTTTTTGGTGTTGTATAATTTAAGTTTTTGATTGTTAATAAATTGTTTAAAATGTACAAATTCTTTTTAAAAAAATTAAATATTCAATGATATTCAATATTAATAATCTTTTATTGTTAATTATAAAAATAAAATTATTTTCTTCTTAGACTTCAAATTATTACAAGAGTCTTACAGAAAGGCGAGTACTTCTAAACACGATGTTGTGAAGACTCCTGATACATGCTTGATGCTGTGTCAACTATCTGAAGATCTCAGGGCAGGTGAAGAGGTTTCTTCCGTCAGGTTCTTCATTATTAAAGAATCCTAATTTTGACTGCGCCAGTTATATATCTTTTCAGCTTGGTTGATTTTTTAAAAATATATATTTTATTTTACATCTGAAGTTATAAATACAATGTGATATACTTGTTAGACATAGTTATTACAGAGGTACAATTGTAATAGTACATGCAACTGATGGGCAAACTTAGGAGAAGTTACTGGAAGTGCTAAGAGAAGTTACCAGGACTACTTACACCAGAGAAATGCAATAAGGAAAGGGTTGTTTGGTTGGAGCTGGGCACAGAAAGGAGTGGGGGAGTTTCTGGGAATGTTTGGAACAGTATTTGACATTCTGCACAATTTACATAGTAGTTATGAGAAATATTCTTATATGTAAGGGATTTATGATACATGACATATAAATAAATAAATAAATNAGAATAAATGAATGTATTTAATATAAGCAATATATTAAATTTTCAGGGAAACTAAATTGCCATTCGTCAGAGAGAAATAGAAATTAAATTCTCTCTGACAAATGGCCTCTCGTAACACGATATATATATACATATATATACATACATATATATACATATACACCTCCAGGTACTTTTTCTCTTTCCAAGAAAGAGTTCTGGATGTAATCTCAAGTTGATCAAGTATTGCAGTATTTTAATTCTTAACCCTGATCGGATGGAGCAAATATGGTTTTTGTTTTTATTATTTTTATTAGTCTATAATTATGAATCACCTCAAGTAATTCATCCCCACACAACAGCATGATGAATGAATGATGATGAATCCTCGGGTTCTTCAAGAGTCTTTACTGGTTTCAAAATAGAAAATAGGTATACATGAGTTTTTCAACATATTAGGTATACATGAGTCTTGCAAATAGTATTACACATGTTCACGTAGGCTTGAACTCAGAGCTCTCGACTCTGCACCACAAGCGCCAGTCTGCTGGTATCGGTATGTCGACAATATGTTTGGCATCTGGAGACACGGCCAAGACTCGCTGAAAGGGTTCCTTCAACACTTGAACAACATGCACAAGAACATCCAGTTCACCATGGAACTCAAAGAAGAAGGAAGACTACCACTCGAAGATGATACTCAAGGCACAGATAAACAACACTCGATCCGAACTTGCTTCGATTGAGAAGAGACTCTTTTGGGACCACTCTCTGCTTTCGATTCTTGTTTCAAAGGAAGACTGAGACAACATAGACCGCCTCACCTGGGAAGCAGCTCAACGGGACTTCCTCAAGCACACTGACTCGCAAAAGAAGAAGTTTAGAAAACTCACAGCATCGAAGACGACTCTCAACAACATATGTGAAGACTCTCTAAAGAAAACTGTTGTTAACCTCATGAATGAAAAATTTCCCAGAGTGACCCTTCAGGTTCTACAGAAAGGCTTCAACTACCCCATCGCCCCACGCCGGATTCCTACAGAGAAAATTATAACAAGCGTCGAAGCTTGTATCATGAACCTTGAACTAGAAGCAGCTGAAACAATCCGTCAGGACGTCAGTCATACTCTAAGGAAGGCTAAGCCACCGAACCTCAGCAAAGAAGAATAAAAGGCACTAACCGACTTGGAGAAACGTGAGGACTTGGTCATCACCCCGGCCGATAAGGGCAACGCCACCGTTATCAAGAAGAAAGCAGACTACCTGGAAAAGATGCTGGCACTTCTCGATGACGACACCTACAAGAAGCTTGAGAAAGATCCTACAAAGACCATCAACCAGCAGGTCATCTCCATAATCAACTCTAACAACGACAAACAGGTAAAGAGGAAGTCACTCAAGATATCAGACCCCGTCCCACCAAGACTCTACGGACAACCAAAAATACACAAAGAAGGCATACCCATGAGGCCCATCGTCTCGACTATCGGCACACCAACATACAACGTAGTGAAGTACATCGCAAAGAAACTGAAGCCTCACGTCGGTAACACTGAACACCGCATTAGGAACTCCAAACACTTCGTCAGCATTCTTCAAGACATCAGAATCGAAGCACATGACATCCTCGTTAGCTTCGACGTGAAATCCCTCTTCACCAAGGTACCCGTTAAAGAAATTCTGAACCTGATGAAGAACCTCCTCACGGAAGAAGAATTTAGTCTGGCCAAGTTAAGTCTCCAATCAACCTACTTCCTCTACAACAGCAAGTACTACTCACAACTTGAAGGAGCACCCATGGGATCACCACTAAGTCCACTCGCAGCCAACCTGTACATGGAAGACTTCGAACAGAGAGCTCTCGACTCTGCACCACAAGCGCCGGTCTGCTGGTATCGGTATGTCGACGATACGTTTGTCATCTGGAGACCCGGCCGAGACTCGCTGAAAGGGTTCCTTCAACACTTGAACAACATGCACAAGAACATCCAGTTCACCATGGAACTCGAAGAAGAAGGAAGACTACCGTTCCTAGACGTACTTGTAACAAAAAAGGATCACCTCTTGAGCCACTCAATCTGCAGGAAACCCACCCACACCGACAGATACCTACATGCCACTTCACACCACCACCCGGCTCAGAAGGAAGGAGTCATCAACACTCTACTCAACAGAGCGGAGATACTCTCAGAACCAGCTCAACGGCCGAAAGAAAGAAGACACTTGAAGACCGCCTTCATGAAGAATTGCTACGACTGCAACATCGTTGACAAGAAGAGCGAGAAGCCAAAGAATTCTGAGGACAAGAGACCATCCCCTACGTCAAAAGGACAACAGAGAAGATCGCCCGAATACTCAAAAATCACAAGATGAGAACAATGTTCTGCACGGACAGGAAAATAAAAGACATCCTTCCGAAACCTAAGGATAAACTTGGACTTCGGACTCCATGAATTTACAAGATTCCCAGCTCCTGTGGAACTTCTTACATCGGTGAAACCGGAAGGACGATAGACACATGCCTCAAAGAACACATCGCAGACATCAAACCCGGAAAGGTCAGCTCTAGCAGAACACTTCGCCAACACCAGCCACCACATCAAATTCGAAGATGGTTCAATACTGGCCCGGGAAAGCAACTACTATCGACGGACCATCAGAGAAGCCATCGAAATAACGAAAAATCTGAAAAATATCAACAGGGAAGACGGATACAGACTCAGCAAGAACTGGAAACCAGCGCTAATCGACAAGAGGATCTAACCAATCAGTGACCAGCTACCTGACTACTCCAGAGACCAGCCGCCAGAACACAGTATCAACAAATGGGAAGTCAGGCTTCGCCCAAGGACCGGACCGCGCCGGATTTATACACCACCTGGTGTATAAAACATGGTATTTATATACCACCTGGTTTTAAAAAAAACAGCTCTCATTCTCTATTCAGCCCTGAAGAAGCCATCACATGATGTGCGAAAGCTCGGCTACTATCAACAACTTGACACGATCCAACCCGGAAGAAGAAACGGTAAATAGTATTACACAGTTACAGAAAAAAGACCTGCCTTTCAGCAGGTAGATAAATTAACATAGTATGAGAGACGACATCTTATGTTGGTGCCAAAATCTTTTGGACAGATCAAAGAGTACGCTCGAATTATTTCATTCTCAAAAATCTTGATTATATGTTTTCGTCTTAATTTAAAGTGGTCTTATGTCACAGATAACTTACTCATACTGTTGTCCAGATGCTTGTGCAAAATGAAAGGGCTCACTAATTAATGTAATTATTATTTCTTGGGATTCTATATTTGTGAATAGTTGCTGTCACGTTTCGTAGCCTGATGGCCTTCACTTTTCTCCAAAATTCATCTAATGGATTATATTGGTCAATCAAGCACATGAAATTCTTTTGTGGTTATTTAATTTTTTTTTTGTATTCAATCAGGTTCATAGTTATAATGAAACGTTTAAATTAATTTAAAGATCTTTTTTTTTTCTATATTGGATTTCCAGCATTCTTCTTCCCACCAGTTTTACACTGGGGTTTCTTGCAGTTTCTTTGGGCAGTTATTAACAGGATAGAGGACTGAGCAGTTTCAAGGTCATCTTCTGATAAATAGATTGCCTCTCCATCTTCTTCTTATGTAAACTGGGGTTTTAAGGCAGCATTTAAAGCATATCCCTTGGTTGGGTAACTTGTTTCATTTTGGTGACTTGAAAACGTTGAGTTGGATGCTATTGTCAGCTGAAGAACCAAAGCTTTCTTCACACTTCAGCTGACTTCCATACAAGTAATGAGGAAATGATGCTATATAATCTATCAGATCAGATGATGAAAAATGATTGGAGAACCATTGAGAGTTATCCCAAGATTAGTTCTGTCAGTAAATCGTTTTCTACTCCTCATTACCCTCCCCATCCCCCCCCCCCCCGTTATAATTGTAAATATTAGTATTTTAATATGAGATTATGTATTATTATTTTATTTTACAGGGAAAACAAAAATTACGATTCATGCAAAATTATTGGTAATCTGTATTTTTTAAAAGAAACATTACCAAGATTAGATTATTATGTCATTAAGTAACCAATGATTCTTTCAGATTCCATCTTGTGAATGATTGCAACAATGATTGCGCCTGCGAAAATGTGACACTCTCTCCTGTCTGTCTGAATGATACTCAACTGACCTTCTTCTCACCCTGTCATGCTGGGTGTACCCAATTCATCAGCCAAGGGAAATACAATGTAAGTATTTCCTCTACCTGCATCAATGAACTTGGACACAGACTGCTGGTCCTAAACATTTTGTAAGGAAATCTTATTCAGGTAATTAATCTAAAAGGTTATTTCCACCACCAATAAATATAGAACTGTCATACCTTCCATTGTCCATCTTCATTGGTTCCTGCAAACCATCTGTTGAGTTGAATACAGACAGTGACAGTGAACGCATGTATTCGACCAGAAGATGGACAATGTCCGAAAGCGCTCGCCAACAGATGGTTTGCAGAAACCAATGAAGACGGACAATGGAAGGTATGACAGAAATCCCATTCATTCATCGTCATTTGGGGGCTAATTTTACAAGTCAAACACATTCTGACTAAAGAAATGTCGTTAGGATCAGTTTTCTCTGATGTATGTATCAGTTCTTTTTATTTTGTATTACTTCCTTTGACATAATACATTCAGTTAAGAATTGAGTGTTCAATGCAGTATTTTTTTTTGTTAGCTCCTAGTTTGTCAGAAAAACTCATGAAATTTTCTATTACGCACCTAATAATTACGCATACTTCACACATATCTCACAAATGAATTGCTTAGAGTAAGTAACATCCCTAAATGTAAAATGACATTTTGTCTTCACCGGTACTCACAGGAAGTGTGTATTCTGAGACTCACATTTCAAGATCTTATTAATGCGCAGCCATAATTTCTGGAAAAAAATAATAAAGAGTAAATATTATTAAAAAATGTATTAATCCAATTGCCTTGTACTGCCTTCTTCATATTTGAGTACATACCATTATTCTAAAGGCAAGTATTCTTAATCCATTTTTTTAATCTGAAAAAAATAAAGAAAAAACCTTTCAAGAATAAAAATTATATGAAATAAATTAAAGAAAATAATTGTTATTTTTGTTAGACTTTTGATCAGTTATAACTAATGGAAAATAAATTATTTTAAATTTTGATCAAATACTACATTACATAAAGAAATTCTTAACTTATTTTAGAATATATTAAATACCACAAAAAATATTATTTTTTGTGGTATTTAATCCCACGTAAATTTTAACAATTTTTAGTGCAAGGGAACAGAATAAAATATCAAACTGTCCCAGCCAGGACACGGACCTGGATCTCCTGCTTTTTAGGCCGGTGTGTTGCCGATTATGCTACCAGGACAAGCCCGATAAGTTATTAAATTCCCCGCACTAGTGTCGAGAGTCTAACCTCCGAGGCAGACAAATATATAGTCTTAAGCTCGAAGGAGCTGACATTGTCAAGCTGTTTATTTGACTCTCATTATTTACTTTTAAATTTTAATTTTATAAATTTTTTTTTGTGGTATTTAATCCCATGTAAATTTTAACAATTTTTAGTGCAAGGGAACAGAATAAAAAATCTAACTGTCCCAGCCAGGACCCGAACCTGGATCTCCTGCTTTTCAGGCCGGTTCGTTACCGATATGCTACCAGGACAAGGCCGATAAGTTATTAAATTCCCCGCACTAGTGTCGAGAGTCTAACCTCCGAGGCAGACAAATATATAGTCTTAAGCTCGAAGGAGCTGACATTGTCAAGCTGTTTATTTGACTCTCATTATTTACTTTTAAATTTTAATTTTATAAATTTTTTTTTGTGGTATTTAATCCCATGTAAATTTTAACAATTTTTAGTGCAAGGGAACAGAATAAAAAATCAAACTGTCCCAGCCAGGACCCGAACCTGGATCTCCTGCTTTTCAGGCCGGTTCGTTACCGATATGCTACCAGGACAAGGTCGATAAGTTATTAAATTCCCTGCACTAGTGTCGAGGCCCTTGTCCGGTTTGATTTTTTATTCTGTTCCCTTGCACTAAAAAAATATTATAGAAATTCTTAACATTCATCCCCAGCACAGCTATACAAGCTGGTGCTATGACGCGACTTTTAAAACTTGTTAAGGGATCTCCTCTGATCCTAAATAGGAGAAGCTATGAAATTTGGTGAGATAAAAATAATATGTATTATATACATACATTATTATATACATATATACATTATATATCCATATTATTTTTTACTCACCAAATTTTTAGCCATTATACACAATATTTTTAGTTTATGTATATATATATATATA
>KZ808243.1:249077-270956 GCA_000696205.2 Oncopeltus fasciatus
ACACCTCAACAAAGGGGATTACAACTAATCCCTACCTCAACTTATACCTGGAATAATGGACGATGACCCTCATAACGCACACATGCGACAGACCTGATCGCCGACAAAAGTGACCCCTACAGCTACCTGACACAACTAACACACAGAAAAACACAGTTGAATACGGACCGTGACAGTGAACGTATGTATTCGGCCAGAAGATGGACAGTGTCGTCCGAAAGCGCTCGCCAACGGGAGAGGATGTACAGAAACCAATGAAGACGGAGAATATAAGGTATGAGAGTTCTATATTCATTGGTGGTAGAAATAATATTAACCCTTTAGATGATTCCTATTATTTATGCAAATATGACCAAGGAGATTCGCTCAGTTTATGCTTTCAACAAAAAAAATGTATTAAAAATGTATTCAAGAAATGAAGCAGATATTCACAAAATTAAATTTTACTATATATGAAACTACTTAATTACATGCAGTTAATGTTATCGTTAAAAAAATTTTTTTTTTTAACTCTTGGGGTTTTATAGAAGAGTTTATTTGTACTTGGGGGAATTTATCTTGATAACAGCTTGCCCAAGAAGGTATTAATTTGATAGTTCAGCACTAATTTGATAACTCACTTGTCATTTCCAGAGGCTTGATAATTAGCTACATGATTATATAAATACAATTTGAGTTTCAATTTGATTTCCCCTCTTACACAGCAAGGAAGTAGTACATGAGGAATTTGAATGTTCCAGCTGTACAGGAACTGCAGTTGTGTGCCAGTACAACCGGTCTACAACCTTTCAAGTCGGGGTACAGCTCTTCAGCACGATGAAGTGGAGTACCAGACCTACAGTGGAACTGTGGTGGACGGCTACTGCATACCCGACTGCGGCTTCGGATTAATTTTATACCTGGCGTTAATCATGATGAACGTTCTCGGCCCCACTGGAAAAGTGGGAAACGTTATCCTTAACTATAGGTAACGAATCCTTATTATTCTATCTCAAAATTATATTTTCATGTGAGTTTAAATATAAAGTTTATATGCTGGAGAAATTAGCCAGGTTTTTTCCCAGGATCAGAAAAATAAAATACTCCAAAATTATTGGGTAATTATTTTATTATTGCCGACGTATCGAATTAACTTGTTAGTCATCATCAGGGCTGCTGCTGAGGTTGGTACAAGTGATGAATGAAGATGAGCCTGAGTTGAAACAACCTGGGTTGTAGATACGTTGGTCGTTACTGGAGCTATAAGAAATTTAGGGGCGAAAGGCGGGCTCTACTCAGAACATTGAAGCCCCACTTGTACCAACCTCAGCAGCAGCCCTAATGATGATTTACAAGTCAAGTCGAAACGTCGGCAAT
This sequence comes from Oncopeltus fasciatus, assembly GCA_000696205.2. NCBI lineage: Eukaryota > Metazoa > Arthropoda > Insecta > Hemiptera > Lygaeidae > Oncopeltus > Oncopeltus fasciatus. The sequence continues at coordinate 250,434 of KZ808243.1, forward strand.
AATAAAATAATTACCCAACAATTTTGAAGTATTTTATTTTTCTGATCCTGGCAGAAACTCTGACTAATTTCTCCTGCATAATACTCGATGACCATATAAAGTTTATAATTTAAAAAAATCTGATAACATTTAACACTATTTATTGCTATCTTAATCAGATATTCTTTAAAAGAAACCAATCAACAACATAATGGAATATAAAAAAATGTCAATAATGCACTTTGCCAATAAATCACTAATAATGGTATTTTTCTTAGGCAATTACCTTCATATTGCATAATTTTGCCAATAGGTAATTTAAAACAGAATAGATCACTCTCGTTGAGGCTTCTGAATTGAACAGAACTTAATGCATTCAAAATATGGGCAGATCTAAGAGTAAATTGTGCAGTCTTCAACTTAAGCAGCCTTGAAGAAGGAGAAAGCTAAACCCTCCAAGTTAATTTCCTAAATATTTCACTTAATAATCAACAAAATTCTTGTATAAATTACTTTATGTTAGAATTTATATATTTAAAAAATTAAATTTATAAAAGTAGCTAATTAAAAAGAAAATATTACTCATTGTTCAACATATTTCTTCAGAATTATCTGAAAGAAAAGAGTAAGAGTGAGCTTTGATTATTTTTAAATAATCTCCTGAATAAGAAAAACTCAGGTCAAAAGTATATGAAAGTTATATTTCGTGCATACTTTAATTTTTATTCTGTTACAGTGGATTTTCATGACTAATGAGTTATTATAAGTTTCTGAATCAGTTCTTCCTCTAGACTTCCATATTGTCTAGCTCTTGAAAAGGGCTTCATGAACATAGACAACCCCAAGCATCGCAAAATTTATTTTTTTCTCGTTTAATTCCAAGTACTTTAAAGTTCAGTGGCAACATCATCATCAGATATCAGGAGTATTCCAGAGTAAGAGAGATATTCTGATGAGATTATGATGATGTTGAGTTTCATTATTATACTCAATCTGGGAGATTCCTGAACTCTAAAGGTGTCATTATTTATGTTTTTTGTTGGGGTTCGGACAAGGTAGATCCAAAAAATACAATTTTTAAAAATGTGCATTTTTTAATTATCTGCCAACCTTTTGGCTTGAAGTGTAAGCTGAAATGTTGGAAGATAATTAAAAACTACACATTTTTTTAAAGTATTTTTTGGATCTACCTTGACCGAACTTCAACAAAAAACACCTAATAATATTATTATTCTATTCCCTTTCATTTATTGTCTAATAATATTATCTATGGTCAAAAAACTCTCCATCTAAAGATGTCATTATAGTTTTAAATGTCCTCATATTTAACGAACAAACAAATTGTGTCGAGTTCGATGTATGTATGTGTGCATGTGTGTGTATATATATATATATATATATTTATATAAATTAAAGAGGGTTTATTACATACATTAAAAAAAACCCTATTCATTATTTTGAGTTTGATATTATAGATTTGGCATGTTAATTGTTGGTTTTGGTTGTTGCTTGGTTGTTAAATGCACATGGCTAAGGTTAGTATATTATATTCTTAATCAAGAAAGTACAAATTATTTTCTTCTTCATTATCTATTTGAGCCGGATGATTTCTTATTTATATTATTTACCCACAATTCATTGTTAGTAGAGAAAAATTTTCGTAGAATATTCTAATCTGATTAAATTTACGTTTTAGTTAAGATTTAATTTCATATGGTTCTATGATAATGGCGGATGGTGTAATCTTTAGGGCTGCTACATTTCCTGCTTCATCTTTCAGTTCGCTTCCCAGGTGCCAATATTTGATGGAACCTAAAGGGAGTATAATTGTTTTATCTAGAAGCTTAAAAACTCGGACTTATTGCAAAATTTGTTTTGGGACCTTGCCTTTTGCCATTCATATCACATATTAGAGAGGAGGGTAAATCAGTGGAATATAATATAATCTTTTCCCTTTTGCTAAAGACGTTATCACAATCTGATTTAATAAATTCCACTCTGACCTTTACATACATCTTAACCCTTTAGCCCAAACTCTATCTAGTATTACCCATCCTGATGATAACCCACCACCCTGCCTAAATAGGAACTGGCCGCGTGACCTCCTCATTGCCAACACTTCATAATAATAATATGAAGAAAACAAACTACTGTAGATAAAACACAACTTCTAGTCCTATGTGGCCTTTTTTCTATACACCAACAAGATTTTGTCTTTCTTGTTGTATACTTATATAACTTCATTTCCTTTGCCCAGTGTTTCACTGGGTGAATAGATAAAAGCTTGAAACTGGTTAAGCGCAAGTTGGTTGTATGTTTTTTCCTTTCATGTGGAGATTCTTCGATTTTTTTATCTCTTACATGACTAAAAGAAAGTGAATCATTTTATCTCATAAGATTAGCTTTCTTGGAGATTATAATAATGTGAACATGAAGCTAAGGTAAATGTCCAAACTCTATTATCATGTGTTTAAAAGAGTCGTAAAGGGGCTTTTGAGAATTAACTGAGCCGGTAAAAGATGCTAAGAAATAGATGACTCAGTCTAACTAAGATTGTGTCAGATAATTGATGAGTGCTATTCAGTATTTTGTAATTTTCAAACATTTTGTTATTTTAACTGTAATTAATTGTATTCATTTTTCATGTATTTTATATATGGTCTTTTTTCTTTACTATATATTGCTTTAATATTCGTTAACAAGTAAGAGTTATTTGTCTTAAACTATGTTATTTGATACTTAGCTTGTATTAATATTATAGTTAATATACCTCATCATGGTACCAGCTACAGATGCAGTATCATTTATGGTTGCAGGGTTGTAGAAATGGAGGACAAGTCATTTTCTACTGGTATCACTCTGTTCGTCATAAGTCTATTTGGTTTCATCCCAGGCCCCATAATCTTTGGATCCATTGTGGGTGAGATGAAAATTATTTAAATTTTACAACAAATTAAATGTTTTTAAAAACTGTTCTGAATGATTTAGCTTCATACAATTCTAGCTCGTTTAGAGAAATTGAATTCCTGAGGAGTGAGAATAATTCCATTTTGAAAAAGTATACAAATGCTTTAAGAATAATCTTGGGTAATACACTATCCATAAAAAAAAGAAAATCATTTTTGACTGTTTATTAAACTACTCTCCTCAAAGCCGTGACCTACGGATATATAAGTTAATACACCAAAGTGTCCAGGGAGTTCATCAATAATCTGGCACTTGGACATCTTAGCTGGTACCACATTTCTCCTGTACCATATTTGTCGAAGAGTTCGGACAAGCAAATCCTCCATTTTGTCTTCCAATGTTAGGATATCCTGAATGAACCTTTCTGGTGAGTCTTGCTCATCAGAAATTTCTGTTGTACCCAATTCCAGGAAATCTTGTCAGCCAAACAACATTTGTCTTGGCTAATCATCGAAATGGATCTAATTTCAATCATTTTTCTGAGAACAGTTCTTGACAAAGGTCTCTTTGACGCGAGCAAGGACACTCTGAACTTATAGTGGATTTTAATGTCTTTCATGTCATCAAAGATTCTCTGATAATGGATTTATTATTGCTTTTCAACGACAAAAAGTTTCGCTTCCATCTTAGGAGCCTTTATGTTTCTAGCACAAACAATCTTAACTAAATCGCTATTAAGTCTCAATATCGTTTAGTAGTGTCATAAATGTAGTTAAGGAAGTCTGAAGTTGTCAGAAAACAGTTGAATGAGAAGGAGACCTTCGTTGATCATAACCCAATTAGTAAACTTAACTAAAAAATAAGACATGTAAAAAATAATAAATAAGAGAAAATTTCACAGTACCATATAAGTCCAATGTGCTAAGAGATTAATTTCAAAACTATTTCAGGATTGTACATGTTACAGATGCTTGCTGCCTACTTTGGGATACGAGCTGTGGTAGAAAAGGGAGCTGCTTGTTTTATGATAAAAGTTCTTTTTTTTTTTATTTCAATGGCTGTGCAGCATGTAAGTATAACTCAATCAACCTATTTGTAAAATTACCTTGGCAAAAGATACAAGATATTTTAATTACTTAAACAACATCAATTACAAACAAGATTTAATGACTTTAATTGTGATATTTAATACCATGTAAATTTTATACAAAAAATGCAAGGGAGTTAGAATAAAAAAATCTTACTACCTCAGCCAGGACAAGAATCCTTGTCCCGGCAGAGGTACAAGATATTTTGTATTTACCATTTCTTCTTCCGGGTTGGACCGTGTCAAGTAGTGGATAGTTGCCGAGCTTTCGCACATCATGTGATGGCTTTTTCAAGGCTGAGTAGAGAATGAGAGCTGTTTTTTAAATCCAGGTGGTATATAAATATCATGTTTTATACACCAGGTGGTGTATAATCCCTGCGCGGTCTGGTCCTTGGGCGAAGCCTGCCTTCCCATTGGTTGATTCTGTGTTCTGGCGGCTAGTCTCTGGAGTAGTCAGGTAGCTGGTCACTGATTGGTTGGATCCTCTTGTCAATTAGTGCTGGTTTCCAGTTTTTCCTGAGTCTGTATCCGTCTTCCCTGTTGATATTTTTCGGATTCTTGGTTATTTCGATGGCTTCTCTGATGGTTCGTCGATAGTAGTTGCTTTCCCGGGCCAGTATTGCAGCGTCTTTGAATTTGATGTGGTGGCTGGTGTTGGCGAAGTGTTCTGTTAGAGCTGACCTCTCCGTGCGTCCGTGTTTGATATCTGCGATGTGTTATTTGAGGCGTGTGTCTATCGTCCTTCCGGTTTCACCGATGTAAGAAGTTCCACAGGAGCAGGGAATCTTGTAAATTCCTGGAGTCCGAAGTCCAATATGTTGTTGAGGGTCGTCTTCGATGCTATGAGTTTTTAAACTTGTTCTTTTGCCAGTCAGTGTGCTTGAGGAATTCCCGTTGAGCTGCTTTCCCAGGTGAGGCGGTCTATCTATCTATCAACCAGCAGGTCATCTCCATAATCAACTCAAACAACGAGGAACAGGTGAAGAGGAAGTCACTCAAGATATCAGACCCCGTCCCACCAAGACTCTACGGACAACCAAAAATACCCAAAGAAGGCACACCCATGAGGCCCATCGTCTCAACTATCGGCTCACCAACATACTACGTAGCGAAATACATCGCACAGAAACTGAAGCCTCATGTCGGTAACACTGAACACCACATTAGGAACTCCAAACACTTCGTCAGCATTCTTCAAAACATCGGAATCGAAGCACATGACATCCTCGTTAGCTTCGACGTGAAGTCCCTTTTCACTAAGGTCCCTGTTGAAGAAACTCTGAAACTGATGCAGAACCTCCTCACGGAAGAAGAATTTAGTCTGGCCAAGTTAAGTCTCCAATCGACCTACTTCCTCTACAACGGCAAGTACTATTCACAACTTGAAGGAGCACCCATGGGATCACCACTAAGTCCACTCGCAGCCAACCTGTAAATGGAAGACTTCGAACCGAGAGCTCTCGACTCTGCACCACAAGCGCCGGTCTGCTGGTATCGGTACGTCGACGATATGTTTGTCATCTGGAGACACGGCCGAGACTCGCTGGAAGGGTTCCTTCAACACTTGAACAACATTCACAAGCACATTCAGTTCACCATGGAACTCGAAGAAGAAGGAAGACTACCGTTCCTAGAGGTACTCGTAACAAAAAAGGATCACCTTTCGAGCCACTCAATCTAGAAGAAACCCATCCACACCGACAGATACCTACATGCCACTTCCAGAAGGAAGGAGTCATCAACACTCTACTCAACAGAGCGGAGAAACTCTCAGAACCAACCCAACTGCCGAAAGAAAGAAGACACTTGAAGACCGCCTTCATGAAGAATGGCTATGACCGCAACACTGTAGACAAGATCCAGAGGAAGAGGAATGGGCAGTGCAACAAGAAAGAGCGAGAAGCCGAAGAATTCTGAGGACAAGTGATCATCCCCTACGTCAAAGGGACAACAGAGAAGATCGCACGAATACTCAAAAATCACAAGATAAGAACAACGTTCAACAAGGACAAAAAACTAACAGACATCCTTCCGAAACCTAAGGATAAACTTGGACTTCGGACTCCAGGAATTTACATGATTCCCTGCTCCTGCGGACTTCTTACATCAGTGAAACCGGAAGGACGATAGACACACGCCTCAAAGAACACATCGCAGACATCAAACACAGATGCACGGAAAGGTCAGCTCTTGCAGAACAGTTCGCCAACACAAGCCACCACATCAAATTTGAAGATGCTTCAATACTGGCCCGGGAAAGCAACTACTATCGACGAACCATCAGAGAAGCCATCGAAATAACCAAGAATCCGAAAAATATCAACAGGGAAGACGGATACAGACTCAGCAAAAACTGGAAACCAGCACTAATTGACAAGAGGATCCAACCAATCAGTGACCAGCTACCTGACTACTCCAGAGACCAGCCACCAGAACACAGTATCAACCAATGAGAAGGCAGGCTTCGCCCAAGGACCGGACCGCGCCAGGATTATACACCACCTGGTGTATAAAACATGATATTTATATACCACCTGGATTTAAAAAACAGCTCTCATTCTTTACTCAGCCCTGAAGAAGCCATCACATGATGTGCGAAAGCTCGGCAACTATCCACAACTTGACATGGTCCAACCCGGAAGAAGAAATGGTAAATACATCTGACGACCGTCGAAGCCTACGTGAACATACAAGATATTTTTTATTTATGTATATTTTTACCAATAAACAGACTACTCAGATTGCTAAAGCAGCAAAATTAAAAAAAACAAAAAAACTACAATATACATAATATAAAAGGCATTTTGTTAAATTCCCTCTCTGTTTTTCAAGGGGACTTTGTTAGTCCCTGACTAAAGTTTATTTTCTTTCTTTCTTTAAAAAAAAACTTTTTTCTTCCTAAGTACTGACATAGCTTCTCTTTATCCTTTAAATAGTAGTTCTATTTTTAGTAGATAGATTTTGTTTTTCCATATATGAAGTAAAACAACTTCTGTAAAGTCCTAAATCATCTCATTCGCTGATTCAGGCTCAGAGAGATTGGTGCTGGTTTTCACAATCCTGTGAGTTAGAAGAGATCAATACAATAAAAATTTCGGACCTATAACTGATCAAAATATAATAACCTTTCAAACTAACACATCATTTCTCTTTGTACTCACTCAAATACTGATGTTTCAGGGAGAGATTTTGAGTGAATTGATGTTATTATTTTTCAGTGATGACAGCAATGAGTGTAGTGCTGGACGCTATAGTATTCTATCTTGGCAAAGATGTTAACCTTTACTAGAAGATTCTCCGTAATTTAGAGATACAGAAAGGAAAAAACTGCCATCTTAACTATGAATCCTTCTGGATCAGATTAATGCCAATCTTTATTGACCAGTAATTGATCTTCAGTTATCAAAGAAATTTGAAGAAATCGTAAAAATATGATAAAATAACACATCAAAGAGTAACCCAGCCCTTTCAAATACAAGCTTTGATGTAGTGCTGGGTTACTTTTTGATGTATTATTTTATCATATTTTTACGATTGAAAGTATGTGTTGAAGCATCTACTATGTTCTATCTTCAAAATACTTCTTTTTTTAAAATAGAAAATGGTGAGCTTCTATCGTACCTACATGCATGTAATTATAAAAAATGTATACAATTTTTATTTATTTTTAGTAATTTAAAATAAACAATTTTATTTACTTTGATTGCATTACCAAAATGTATGTATACCAAAATGTATACTATTTATATATATATATATTTACCAATATAGGTAAATATTGCATATTCATGTAAATAAACGTGATTTTATAGTTATTTCCTTAAATGAGATATGTTTAAACTACAATAAGAAATTTTTGATGACTGCCATATTAAATTGGTCTTTCCTGGATGAGATCCTTGAGTTACCATATGTAGTTATTCATTAAAAGTAAAAAGTGAAAGTCCCTCTTTGCTTATTGGCTAAATCAGAAGTACCAATCTATTTGTACAAAAACTATTATTGAACACAAATAGATGCATAACCTTTCTGTGTTTTACTGATGAATTTGTATCTTAATAATACATCTAGCTATTCAATTTTAAAATTTCGGAGTATAAATATTCGATGACATTAATTTCCTACACTTTTAGTAAAAATTGTTTTATCGTATTTTAATGAATACAGTTAAAGCAATCATGCTACGTTATCTATGCTTAACGGTATATACAATGATTTTCTTAGTGCATTCCACTGGAGCGGGCGGCAATGCACTTCCATAACTCATTGTGCGCCTATTTCGACCCACATTTCATGTTATTCCCCTTACGATAACCTGACTCACACTAAAGTGACATGTTGCTTTCTTGTTTTATGTTTTATTGTTTCCTTATGAAAAAAATATTGAAGTTTTCCTGACATCTGTTATCGAATTTCGCTTCTCGAAATTAATGATTTGCCTTCAATTTGCAGATTTCCACATAGTGATGAAGCAGAAATCTCAAACAAAACGAGATCTGTTCCCTTTTTGTCTCTTTTTTGCTTTGGTTGGTTTTTGAAACCTAGGAAACTGCCGACGATCTGAGGAATGCCAAAAATTGTTGTAAGCCAATTATAAAATTTTTGTTGACTTGTTCCGTCAGCCTGCCCCACAGTCCACAATCTTTTTTGTTTTACTTGTACTTTTATTATCCAACGTCCTCACAAATACGTTAATCTGTCGACTTTAACAGTTCCTGCGAGACAAATATTTGTTAATAAATATTCACAGTATCATTTTTTCAGTATTTTTCGTAATTAATGCTAACGTTTTAGAAATTGTATACATTTGTCTTTACTTATCATACAGGAATAAAACATAATTATATTGAATTTTACCTAAAAATAAGGATGCGGAGAAATATAAATGTCCAAACAAACCAGTACCAGTTAATAACCAAAGGTTGACACGCCAAAAAAAAAAATTGTTGATTAAAAAAGAAGAAGATATATTCATTTTTAACTAAATGACNTATATATATATACTAATTTCACAGCAAGAGATTCACGATAGCTGCCAATAATAGCTAATCAATAATCAAGTAATCTAAGTTCCCGTACACAATTTTTGTTTTCAGCTGTGAGATGGGTCTCCCCGCCCCCCGAGAAAAGCAAAAATCCCTATACAACTAAAACATATGGGACTAATGTTTAGTGATGATTACCAGCAGAGGAGCTGTAAAGTATCTTAACGTTTGTATGAAATAAGACATAGTAGGCGGCTTATAAAAACTATTATTCATAAATATTTTTAACTTCGATGTAAGTATTCTACAAATAAGTCTTCATGGTAGGTAATTTATTATTTTCCCATAAGCAAGCATTAAATAAACATTGTTTTTTGTTTTATTTCTACTTGCAATATATTTTATATGTTTGCTATACACATAACTATAACTGTGGCAAATAATCAATTGCCAGAGCAGTTCTGCACTAAAAAAAGAATTACTTGATATAACTCCAGTTTTCTAAGCAGAACCAAGCATTCTGGCTAGATTCATATCGACTTATTAAAAGTTTAACATTAAGAAGAAATTTAGCTGTTCAATTAGGTGCCTTGACACAATTTTTGAAAATATTTACTTTATGAAGATTAAGTATTCATATTCATTTCATTGATTTCATTAAGAGAAGGTAAAAATATAGTCCATTTAAAATTGTATATTGTATATGCCTGAAACCAAGCCCCAAAAATGTCTGCTAAAAACTAATTATAATTTCATTTCAATCGTAAATTATTACCTAGTTAACTCAGGTTTAGAGATATTACAATCAGGGAGTACTTTTATAACTTTCCAAGAACAAATAAAAACAGGATTTAATTAAAATTTAATTAAAAATACATTCAACCCCAAATATAAATATCACTTATATTTTGAAGTAGTCTTTTACAAAAAATTTTAAATATGTTTGCTTTCAAATATGAAAAATGCAGATATAATCTTGACCAGATGTGTATAGAAATTAACAGACATTCATGAGAAATAAGTAAAGAGTATAATAGAAGGCTATCACAGTCACAAATCTCAAAAGTGTATCATACATTACAGATAAAATTATCAAATGTAAAATTTGAAAAAAAAAAAAAAAAACTATATAGGATTGCCGCTTTTTAAACTTAATGTTTAATATAACTCCTATATTCACTATCCTTATAAAAATATACTAGACATTGACACAGTAACTATAGACCAAACATATTTTCTGACAAACAGTGCTTAATATTTCTGTTTTGGCTAAGCAAATGAATTATAAACAACTCAAGGCATAGGGATGAAAAACTAACTACAAGATTTTTACAATTGCCTCAGAATACCCAAATAAAATTGGCAATGACAAAAATTTAGAATTTGAAAACCCACTAATTAAAAAATGTTCAGAATTACACAGTATGAAAACATAAGCCACGTCCACTCAACATCTAGAGTCTAATTCAGCCGAAAAACCACAAAACTTGCTAAATATTCGATTTCTTAAGTCCATAATACCAATATGAATCATTTGAGTTTAAAATAAATTATGCAATTCTACTCATTGAAGTTAGCAAATTAATTTGAAACAAATTTTAAACAAATATCTGAAGATATACAATTAATTTATCATAACAAACATTTTTATATTACAATTATTAATTGAAACTACCTATAAATAATAACATTTAATGTAAAAATATACATTTGAAGTAAATATCTGAAATTTCTATAATCTGCTTCATGTATTCAAAATAATAATATAATAATAATAATATGTGCAATAGTAACTAAATTAAATTTTCTATAAAAAACAAGCATTATTTAAGTTCCCTAGTAATGATTGTAAAATGCATACTGCCCTAATTCTTTTACAGACCCTTAGCCCCATTTTGACAGAATAAAGAACACACACAAAAAAGAAAAGCATTCTATGCCACAGTATAGACTTATAAAGAGTCAAACATAATTTAAAATTGACTAAGAACTTCTTCAGAAACTTTCAAGGAGTATATCTCATTTCTTTTATTAAATTATAACCAGGAAATCGTGTCTTCTAAAACTTTCTTTGGCACACCTTACTAAGAAATATTTAAGTCTTTATGTCCTCTAGCATTCACATTTTTTATGAAAAGAAACTAAATTTAAAAAATTAACTAACCATTGAGTGAATTAGTTTAAGACTGAAATTGGTCAAGGGTTGAGGCGATTAGGAGGTATATATATTTACCAATATAGGTAAATATTGCATATTCATGTAAATAAACGTGATTTTATAGTTATTTCCTTAAATGAGATATGTTTAAACTACAATAAGAAATTTTTGATGACTGCCATATTAAATTGGTCTTTCCTGGATGAGATCCTTGAGTTACCATATGTAGTTATTCATTAAAAGTAAAAAGTGAAAGTCCCTCTTTGCTTATTGGCTAAATCAGAAGTACCAATCTATTTGTACAAAAACTATTATTGAACACAAATAGATGCATAACCTTTCTGTGTTTTACTGATGAATTTGTATCTTAATAATACATCTAGCTATTCAATTTTAAAATTTCGGAGTATAAATATTCGATGACATTAATTTCCTACACTTTTAGTAAAAATTGTTTTATCGTATTTTAATGAATACAGTTAAAGCAATCATGCTACGTTATCTATGCTTAACGGTATATACAATGATTTTCTTAGTGCATTCCACTGGAGCGGGCGGCAATGCACTTCCATAACTCATTGTGCGCCTATTTCGACCCACATTTCATGTTATTCCCCTTACGATAACCTGACTCACACTAAAGTGACATGTTGCTTTCTTGTTTTATGTTTTATTGTTTCCTTATGAAAAAAATATTGAAGTTTTCCTGACATCTGTTATCGAATTTCGCTTCTCGAAATTAATGATTTGCCTTCAATTTGCAGATTTCCACATANAATTTTAATAACTTAAATATAAATATATTTGCATCTGGTAGATTTATTTTGGGATTAAGCTGCATAAATATGTCATAAAATAGGTTGATGCCTGAACAGAGAAAATTTAAAATTTACAGTAAATTATTAATTTACATTTTATTCAAATGTGTATCAAAGGTAAAACTATACTTTAAAACAATTTTCTTGGTTATAATGAAGTCACCAGTAGGTAAATAATTGGCATGACAGCAAAACAACAAATAATGTTAATATTTTTGACCTCACTCACAACATTTGATAAATCCCTCTGGACTGCCACCAGGAAAATCCTTAAACACCATATTCCTTCCACACCTCTTCGTTGGGGCTATGCATCCTTCCTGATCCATCCCAATAATCCTTCTCAGCGACTTAAAGTGAGATGGCCCCGTGATTTTCCCCAGTTGAATTCTTGTATATATATATATTTTTTTTCTTCTTTACTTTATTTTAACTATTCCTTTTTTTTCTCATTTCGGAGTTGCGGCTCTGGCCGTTCTCTTCCTGCCATTCAAATCCATTGAACAACATTATGAGCAATTACCAAATATAAACCTATATACAGAATGTAACAACCAAATTTTAAAAAAAAAAATGTTTTTTTGGACACATTATATTTAACTATATATTATAACAATACTATTACCCTATTATTACTAGAGAAAAAAAATATTGGCTAAATCAGTACTTACAACATCTATAAAAAAAAGAAAAGAAATAAAATAATTCTGTTCAAATGGACAGTTCTTTTTTTTTTNTATACTTTATTTTTTTTATATAAGTTTTAAAATGATGTGTGTAGGTAATAGTGGTTTTTAAAAAGATTTACGTAAATTGTAAGACTGACCCCAAAAATTTCATGTGTATAAAGAGATGATTTTGAAATAAATATACTTATTTATAAAATTAACAATTTATACAATTGCATTTTCTAAGAATTTTGGTAAATAATTTTTTTTGTATAGAAATGTGATATACTTTATTTTTTTTATATAAGTTTTAAAATGATGTGTGTAGGTAATAGTGGTTTTTAAAAAGATTTACTTTAATTTTACATCCGAAGTTATAAATACATTTGATGTACTTGTTAACTAAAGTCAATACTGAGGTACAATTGTAAATAGTTCATGTAACTGATGGGCAAACTTAGGAGAAGTTACCGGGACGACTTACACTGGACAAATGTGAAGAGGAGAGGGTTGTATGGTAGGAGCTGGGCTCAGAAAGAAGTGGGAGAATCTGGGAATGCTTGGAACAATATTTAGCTTCTAAGCCTATTTTACACAACAGCCATGAAAAATATTCATATATGTAAGGTATTTATGATACATGACTCCTCGACCTTAAATTGAAGCTGCACCTGGAAGAACAATCTGAAGGTGCTGCTGATGACAATAATCAATCAATTGAATTATTATTTTTAAATTTTTGAAAAATTTGATAAAGTAATATATAATAAAAATGAAGAGAAGTAAATATAAAATAAAGAGTAAATATTTGGCATAAAAATGATGATTTGATTTTTACATTATTAACGAAAGGTTTCACATTTTTATAAGTTAAATTATGTATGCTTAATTTATTTAAGTAAACAGAGAATTTAATTGCTTTAGGAGAATTTGAATTTAAATTTAAATTATAAATAACAATTGGTTTTCCGTAACTAGAAGTTTTAAAATTATAAGCAATATTTTTGAAGAGTAGGGATTCATTTTCTTCTGAGTAGATTATGTTAATTTCTATTATGTATGTTGACTGGATGTCGCTTATTGATTGGATTTTGATCTCTGTTGGATGAGGCATTAGTGCAATGTATTGGTTGCTGTAAGGGATGTAATCGATGAAGCTCAATGACATTTCCAGCTCCATAAAGTTCCAGTTGGTTGATTGATGTAGACTTAAAATTTCTTCTTCACATCTACTGATATGAGGGGTTGTATAGCTGCTTGGGCAATGAAAATACTCAACCTTTTTACAATTGTTATATATATTATTAGACTTTAAAATAAAATTAGAGTTAAGAATAATAGTTAAGTACTGGTTATTATTAATTGTTGGAATAGTAATATTATTATAAATTTCATAACTATCTTTTTCATATATAGGTAATTTAATAATATAAATAATTTTATCTATATCTAGTTTACAGTTTATGGTTAGTGATGATTCAAATTTTAATATTTTAGTATAGTCTACATTAACTAGTGAACTAACATGGCTAATGGTCTTTGATCTTTTTGGTTTCGTTGAATAGGTCATGGTTAGTCATATTACTGAGGTGAAAGGTTTTTAATTTTACAAAAAGTTAAAGAAGTTTCTATATCTTGAATTACATTTAATAAAGAAAATGATAACATTTGGATTTCATATAGAATATCCTCTATCCTTCTTATTTCTAGTAAGTTAGTAATTCAATTATTTAACTTATCAATTTGTCTCTTAAAGTATCTATATTATATTGAATATCATTGAGACTACTGTTAAAATTATTAAATAATTCATCATTAATGAAAAATTGAAACTTAAGTTGATCTTTAAATTTAATCTGATTTTCTGTTATTTGTTTAAACAGATTATCATATCTTTCACCATCTTAGTTATCTAAATTTCCCGATTTTTTTTTTTTTTTTTATTGATCCTGAACCATTTATTAATCCATGCTTGTTACTTTTATTATTTATACTATGTATTTAAGGTTATTAACTTTATCCTCTATATCTGATAAAGTAATGTTTATTATATTACAACAATTATTTAAATCTTTTATATTAATCTTTTGTTGTTATCTTGGTCAGGTATATGTCTTAAAATTATGTTATACTGTTCTTTAGTGCTTTCATATTGAGAAAATAAAATGTCTAATTTGTAGTAATGTATGAACTTATGTTCCGTTGTTTATATTCTGGCTTCTCCCAAGTTAATAGGTAGTATTCCTAGGTTGTCAGTTACATTCTGTATCTTTGCTCCATAAGAATATTGTAGAAGCGAATTAAAATTGAAGTGATTTTATTTTGTTTCATTTCATTTCATTCCATTTTATTTTATTTTATTCCTCCCGTCCCTTTTGGCAGTTGTTTATGAGTTGCTGACCGCCGCATTTTACGCACCGTGGCTTTTGGCTGAAACCACTGTGATGATTCACTCCATTACTAAGATTGTAATCTTAGACCCCCCTCCATCTGATCTTAATGCTGCTTCAACCTCCTCTAGGGATCCTCGGGCTGATCAATCTCCGACAACGGTATCTCTCACTAAATCGTCCAATAGAAGGTGCTATTTCTGTGGTAGTAATTCGCTTCATCCAAGGTCTCTTTGTCCAGCTAAGGACGCTACCGGCAAGGTTGGGCACTATGAGAAGGCCTGAAAATCCAAATATAGGCTGGGAAGCTTCCAATAACACCACCGCGACGACCAACCTCATTGCTTTCGTTTTGTCTGCTGCCTCTCCCCCTTGTGTCAGCAAGGCTGTGAAATTTGTGTTGGAGAACGGGAAGCCGTTTCACGCCCTCATCGACACGGGTAGTTCTCTAAGCTTTATAAATTATAGCAAAGTTATACAACATCGTGGAAAAGTCTCAATGGCATCTACATCCCATTCTGCTGTGGAATTGCAATTTGGTGGGCCGAGGGAGCCTCTGAGAATTTGTAGTCTAGCCATCGCAACCATTGCCCCCGTGTTCTTGTTTTCATCTCTCGCAGATGGGTGGAAGCCTATTGCTACCAAGTCGAGGCAGCATACTTACTCGGCTGATGACCTCAAATTCATCCAAACTGAAACTGACCGAATGCTGCAAGAAGGGATAATTGAACCCAGCCAATCGCCCTAGAGAGCTCAAGCTCTTGTTACCTCCAGTTCTAATAAATAAAAAAAAGAATGGTTATAGACTATTCGTAGACTATTAACCGCTTCACGCTTCTAGATGTATATCCGCTTCCGCGCATTGAATCCATTGTTCAAAATGTCTCACAATATTCCTTGTTTAGCGAGAAAATGTGTCATCCAGGCATCACAAGGATGTACCATTGGGTGCGATCTATAAACTTGCCATATACTTTAGACGAGATCAAAGCGATGACTTCATCCTGTAAGGTTTGTGCCGAAATCAAACCCCGTTTCCACAATAAACAGCAGACTCGCTTGATAAAGACTACTTCACCCTGGGAACGTTTGAACTTGGATTTCAAGGGGCCTCCTCCTTCATCCAGCAGCAACCACTATATCCTGACCGTTATCGATGAATACAGCCGCTTCCCATTTGCGTTCCCTTGTCCAGATGTTTCAGCTGCCACGGTACGGAATGTTCTAACCAACATATTCTCACTATTTGGCTTACCTGCTTATATACATTTGGATCAGGGTTCATGTCTGAAGAGCTCAAGTACTTCTAACATACCAGAGGAGTAGCCACAAGCCGCACTACCCCCTATAACCCAAGAGGAAATGGCCAATGTGAAAGGTACAACGGAGTGATTTGGGATACGATTAAATTGGCTCTCAGATCACGAAAAATGGAAATCAAACAGTGGGAACACGTTCTAAACGATGCATTACATAGCATGAGATCTTTACTATGTACGGCTACAAATTCTACCCCGCACCAGCGCATGTTCCTCCATTCAAGAAGATCCACCAACGGTCATTGCCTGCATGGTTGCTTCATCCGGGACCTGTACTCTTGAGGAAGTTTCAACGCCCCAGCAAGTACGACCCACTGGTCGAAGAAGGGGACCTAATAGAGGCTAATGCTGATTACATATATATATATANGTACATCTGTCTCGAGGCGAAAAGTGCCGGCCTGGTGGGGACAGCTCGAAGTGCTGATATTTACCTTCAAATATGTAGATTATTTGCTTTGGATCGTGGTAACATGAGTTGAGCATAAAATCGTGTAACTCAAATATATTTTTCTTATACTTTTTAATATATGAACTTAGCTTTTGATGTTTGAATTTTTCGAGTGAAAAATTTGGATAAACAAAGAAATATTTTTGATTGATATCTCTTATAGTGCTGAAATTGTCATTTATCCTAGATAAAGATGAGCTATGGATAGGGAAGGGTGGTCACTTGCTCCTCGACCTACATAACCATTTAGCATATTTGCAGGAGAAATCCTCGACGCTCCTGCGAATGAATTATAGCATTTTTAGATGGGCCGAGTGCTGCTGGAAGCAGTGGAATGCAAGGCATTTCTTGCTGGCCTTCTCCAGCACGCAAAGTATTCCTCTCATAAGGCCAGCTCTTCTCCAGCGAGATACCGACAGACATATCACTCTTGCGCGAAAGAATAATGTCTTTCACATTTCTTGTACTTACCTTGTCATTAAAATTCTCTAATTATCATTATGGATTATTTTAGCAAATTTCTATAAACAAAAATCGAGCTGTTCACTCTGGAACTATGCACATTTTTTCTTAAGGTCAAGTGGTTCAGCCTCGTTACTTACCATAGCCATTCCGATAGTGGTGACTCTCAACAAAGTGGGATCGGCAGGGTCTCAGACAACGCCCTAACTGGGGCTTCCTGAATCATATCCGGACTCCTAATTTTTTCTGGCAGTCTTCATCGTCTGGCTAATGGTTTTTGCGGACGTTCGCGGGCATTATACTTCGGCCTTTCATGTTCTTTCTCAGGTCAGTCTGCAGAACTGTGGCCATACTCTATTCTTAGAACTTTTCTCTTAAAATATCTGGTGGGCACCGGGCAGTTCTGTTCGTTTGAAGGGTGGTCGCTTTTGAATCTCTTGATGGCAATTCACAAGTTTTGTGGCTTTGGGGCCTGTCTTTCTTAGGGCAAATCTTGATGTTTTGGTCCCCACCCATACACCACCCTAACGTATATGGCGCTACATATTTTTGCTATATGATCGTGGTCTTGGTATAGGTAGCATCTAGGCTTCCCAATAAAATCGTGAGTACCCTATTTTTATCTTGTTGTAAAATATAGGTTGTTGAGATTGATGGCTCGTGTAGCCATCAACCCCAACAACCTACTGTGCGAAGATCCTCCCTTTTCTGCCTCGTTGGAATAGTGGTCTCACCGTTAGATCCTGGAATGCGTTGGTGCCGTGAATATCTTCTCAAATTGGTGTTTCACCTTATCGTCCGTCCACCTCCCTTGGCATCCGTCAGAACTACCCTTGGTTGCCATTCATTGATTGGCCTGGTGCCACAACTGTTAGTACGGTGTCAAACAACTTTTTATTTTATCGCCTAGATTCTCTGGGCACATAATGCTCCCCAGGGCTGCGACAATACGGTTAGCCTCTGAAAAGATTACGTATGGGCAGGACACTTCATCGAACACAGAGCGGACAGCATCTGTTCTACGTGGGGACCAAGGATTTCTCATATCAGGAGGTTTCGTACGAAGACCTGCGCAGAAGTCTCGAATAAAAGACTAAGAATCGACATTCGAGCCTTGTCTATGCAAGATAACAGTTGTTGAACAATGAAAATTAGGAGTTAAAAATAAAATGTTTAATGAGTTACAGCAAATAAAATATTTTAACCCCTAGTAGAAAATAAATAAAATGTTCACAGCAACACAGATTACAAATATAATTAAATTCAATTGATCCTCTTTTTTGAAACAATTTCTGTACGGAATACTGCTTATGGTGGATTCAATTATTTTAGCAATTCGTTTCTATGTTTTTTCAAACGCAAACAACAAATTTTAAAGTGGGGTTATGATTTTATTTTTCCTGTTGACTAGAATATTTTAATTTCTACTAAGAAACTTAAATAGTAACAGTTCATTTTTTATTTAAAAATAATAAAGCTTATTTTGGAGGTAAATTTGTTGACCCTCAAGTTTTATGTAGAGAAGATTATCAAGAATTCGTTCTTGGTACATAAGAGAATTAAAAATAATTTATAACCAACGTTATAAGAAAAACTAATTTCTAACCGAAAAAGTTTTTATTATAGCCAATGTTTCGGCTTGAATTTCAGGTCTTAATCAGAGCTAAATATAGAGAGAGACACACAAAAATTATATAGAAAAAGGTTTATATTTCATAATCTATCAAATAATATGTAAATGAAGATATAAAACTGCGGATAATGAACTTAATAAAAAGCATAAAAACTGGATAGTCAACATATTGTTTTTGAATGTTTCTTTTTCATATTAAGCCCTGAAGAAGGGCTGAAATTCAGTCCGAAACGTTGGCTGAAATAAATATTTTTTCGGTTAGAAATTAGTTTTTTAATTTTTTCAACTTCCAAGATCGAATTCCTTATAATTCGCTCTTCACATAAAAGTTTATTTTCCCTTAGGAACATGGAATAATAAGAAAGAATATTGATATTGGTTGGGTTTCCACAGCTAACATGCGGAAGAGGCCATACCTCTGTCAGTCCAGGATCTCCTGGCTTATCCAGGGAATCTGAAGCTGGAGAGCTCGCGTCAAAGGGGATGTGTGTGGTCGATCGCTGGGCATTCATAGCTCCGCCCCTCACCCCTCTCGCCTCAAATGTCTCCATCCCCTTCCCCTGAAAAATAAATAAAACCTGGAGCAGGTCTCCTGTGGGATTTCACCTTGTTTATTTCCGACTCCATTCTTGGCTCTTCCAGCCAACCTCTTTTTCCTCTTTCAATTTTAATTCAAGTTCAAAGAATGCAAGCTTAGGCTTAAAAAATATATAACTACATACACACTTGAGATCTTTCAGGAAATTTATAACTTAAGACCAATTTAATTTAACTTAACCAGTTATGAAGAGAGAAAAATATTAAACCGCTAATACATTTCTAGATCAAACCCGTTTAATAGCCTAAATAACATTTGGTTAATCTTTCTATTATTTTTATTTGTAATATATAGGAATGCAGTGAAAATTTTGGCTTTTAGTTTGAGATTATTTAAAATAAAACCAAAAAAAAAAAAAAAAAAAATTGCTCGTTTTCAACTTTTGAATCTTCTGAGTAAAAGATCTAATTTTCAGAAAAAAAAACCTCCAAAAAACCAAAACTAACTTATCAAACCACGAGACCTGATAATCCTATAAACTCTATTTAAATATTAGTAGGAATTTGTTGGGGTTCAGTCATGGTTGATCCCAAAAAAAATACAATGAAAAAGTGTATTTTTTTAATCTGCCGACGTTTCGGATTGTGATTGTAAGCCATCTTCAAGGCTGTTGAAATATATAATCGAAAGAAAACACGAGAGAAATAACAATTATATGATATAACTAAAAAGATGCCCATTCTTTTCCACCGGCACATACAGAAACGGAATTTTCCTTCCCCTTAATAATTATATTTTATATGTCGTTGAAATTTTGCAAAATTCATTCTTATTACACTGCACAACAAAAAAATATTTTTTGAATGTTTCCTACACTAAATTAGTCTATTTCTACTAATTTTGGGGTGATAAAAACGAAAATAACATTGAAAAATTTTTATTAGCTCTGGTTTTTGAGATATACAGCACTTAATCTTAAAGAGTAGTTATACTATACGTGAAAAGTGAAAGTACAAAAAACAATATTGTTATGTTTCTTTTAGAATATTTTAAGTACAAAATTGATTAAAAAAAACATTATTCTTAGTGTTTTGACAAATAAAAGAGGTTTGTACCACCAAATTT
>KZ808243.1:272060-282348 GCA_000696205.2 Oncopeltus fasciatus
AAAATAATTTTTTAATGATAGTTTAATTAAATAGTTATATATAGTTATAGTTATAGAATAGATAGCTGTGGATAGCTAGTGGAGTCCTAGAAGCCGGGAAAAATTCGAGAGGGACGAATTTAAAATTTATTTCCAAATCTTTAAAATATACATAAATTAAAAATTTAGGTGATGACAGCTTTCTAAAATTTAACTAGTTCCTATCGAGTATAGGGTAGTTGACCAGGACAGTACACAAATCATTTTTTAAATGTTGACTGTCCTGGTCACAATTTTTTGGAATACACACTCAAGTGTATGTTCAAAAAAAATTTTTTTTTTTAAATAAATCTTTAATTATTACATTCTGTTATTAACATCATGTAATATTAAAAATAACAATAAAATAAATGAGTGAACATCACTGTGCAGGGAGAAGGGGCCCATCGACCCCACTCCTAATAAGTTTAGGCATTAAGGCCCAGGAGGTCGCGAGGCCATCTCCGTTTTAGTCACAGGGGAGGATTGTGAGGATTGGAGTCCGACGACAGAGATTGGGCATATGGATTGGGATGAAATTGGAGTTTACTATGGAAGAGCTTGAAGCTGGTGGACATAAGGTCTTTGACAAAATATTCAAAAAATTAGGAGTGCTGTCTTAGTTCTGGTAAATAGTGACTCATAAGCTCAACAGCTATTGAGAATAAAACCTTTGGTCAAGGCAGAACCACATACATGTTAAATTAGAGTAAAATAGCTTTAGGACACAGTAATACAATGCGTAGTACCATAATTCAGATTTTAGAACAATATTAAACCGAACTTAATGTGAGACAGACAACAAGAAAAAATAGGTAACGATAAGGCACCAACACCCACATATGTTCTGAGTTTCCTATGCCTTACCCCTACTCCAAGCAAAATAAAACCGGTTATTTAACTTAACTGTGCGTAAATACCTACCGTCTGTACTTTGATGATTTTCAAATAATTAATGACAGGGAATAGAATAAAAAAATCTATCTGTCCCTGCCAGGACTCGAACCTGGATATCCTGCTTGCCGGGTCGGTATGCGATCCATTGCACCTCCGGGACGAGCTAGATGACTTATTAAATTCCCATCACAATAGCGAGAGCCTAACCCACAAGAAAGACGAATACATCGTTTTAAACTCGAAGGAGCTGACATTGTCAAGCTATTTGTCGACTCTCAGCATACCGGCCCGGCAAGCAGGAGATCCAGGTTCGAGTCCTGGCTGGGACAGATAGATTTTTTTTAATTATATTCCCTCTCATTAATTGTTTAAAATTTACGTGGGATAATAAAACACAATCAAATAAATATTTTGATGTTTTTCGTGTTTGTACTTCAGTCACTTCAATTTAATGTGTCTCTTGGGTGAAAGGTTGCAAAAGCATGATATAGAATGCAAAAATGATTTTTACCGCCACAAATTAAAATGCTCCCACCACTATCTTTCTCGATTTTTTCCCTCTTGGTTAGAAAAAAGAGAGTTGAAAGAACAACAACAATTAAATGAAAATAAAAGCCCGAGAGAAGAACAAAACAAATTGTTCATTGTGATATGCAAAATTTATCAACAAAAATAATGTATCTAATACACTTTTATCTGTGAACCGTAAGAGCATTACTTCACTAAAAAATAATTACGTCCAGGCATAGAGACCTAACAGGACAAATTAGGGCAAGCTCCAGGAATTTTTAAATTTATCACCCCCTCCCAAGTAATCAACCTCTCCCACTCGCTCCTTCCCAACTACTAACATCCCCTCCTCTTCTCTCACTTCATCCCCTATCCTTCTAAATTCCAAGACCATTCGTATGAGTTAGAGTCCTTAGAGTATCATTAGCTATTCCTCAAATACTCTATTGAATTTGACTAAAGGTGAGGACCATGGACGGAGAAGTGATCTGAGAGATCTACATATGTAATAAAAATATGTAATCCTCAAAAAGCTAAATTGACTTTAAAACTAAGAATTAATATGATTATGAAAATAAAATAAAATATATAAAGAATAATAACTAAAAGATATTAGAAGAAAAAATAAAAGTAGAAGATCCTATCCTAAAATATTCCCTTGAATTGCCATATCAGCTTTAAGGATAAGGTTTTGATTAGGATTTTTAATTATATTCACTAATATTTATTTTGTGGATACCAAATATTTTGCGAATAATTTTTGTTCCATAATTAATATTTATCATGTCAAAATATTTACAAATGGATTTGTTATAATTTAATTGTTACCAGAACTGTTTCAACACGAATTCATTCTTTATTAAATGACGAGTATACACCGGAATCACAAAATAACAGAAAAAAAAAAAAACTTGAATGGCTTGGAATTAATAACTCAAGTACGTGTCCTGTATATATAGTACCCAGGGGACACAACTCCGACTAATTCTCAATTCGAGAGTACAAAATTTACAATTGGCCCCCAGTTGGGTGGGGAAGGGGGGGGGGGTTCGTGAGGTGGAAATCTTACAGCTATCTTCACATGAGTTTATACCGAAATTATTTAAAATTTGCGTTTACTCATACTGATTTCAAGCCGCAGCAACAAAGTAAAATAAATATAAAATCAAATTTTCATTGTGTTACATATTGTGATGTACCGGCGTGAATTTAATACGAATTCCTGATCCCAATGATTATGTATTTGCCATTAATTTCATAAATGAGTTCTACCTTTACCAGCGTTAAAATCTGCTCACTAGGGAATACTATAAATAAAGTTTAAAGAAAATAGTAAGTTAAATAATCTAAAAGGTTATTTCCACCACCAATGAATATAGAACTATCATATTATATTATCCGTCTTCATTGGTTTCATTGGTTGAAAGATGGTTTGCAGAAACCAATGAAGACGGATAATAGAAAATAGTAAGTTTTCGTTTGTTTTTTTTTCAATATCTCTTTAATTTAAAATTATTCTATTATGATTATTGCGAACTAGGAAAAATATCCATGATAATCAAATCATGATGATAATTGTGGTAAAGTAATCCCACATTGGGAGCCACAAAAAAACTTACTACCTCAGTTGGTAATCGAACCCGGGTCTCCCACTTGCCGGGCGGGCATGCTACCAGCTACAACTCCGAGGGAGATTGATTATCTCAGGCTTCCCGTATCTCACCACATGTCCAATCCATAAGTATGACGATTACATATTCGTACTTGTACTTGGAGGAGTTAACATTGCTAGCTATTTATTAGACTCTCGTTCGGCAAATGTGGGATTACTTTACCAAAATTATCATCATGATTTGATGATAATAAATAGCTAGAAATTTGAACTCCTCCGAGTACAAGACGATATATACGTCATAGTTGGCGGTTAGACTCGTAGTGAGGTGCGGGGAACTAGAAATTATCTACTACTTCCTCGGTGGTGTAGCTGGTAACATGCCCGTCCGGCAAGTGGAAAACCCGGGTTTGATTTCCGGCTGAGGTAGTAAGATTTTTTTTCTTGCTCCACGTAAAATTAAAATAAATAAGTGCTGCAAAGTAAAATCGTCTGTAATTATTAATTTTTATTGTTTGAGTATATGTAAGTATTTATTCGTTTTTGGTTATAGCTATTTAAAATGGTTCTCTTTTGGCAAAAACATTAGGTTATTAATTAATTAAATTAATGTACAAATGTTTAAGAGAAACTAATAATAACTAAATTATTAATGGAGGTTTAGGACTCTAAAAGATTTTAGTTAGTTTTCAAACTGTTGCATTACTAAACAGCATGGATATGTGAAAGGAGTTTGGACTCTAGTTAAGTTTCAGCTGTGCTTAAGTGGAAGTGGGAAATTACGGCAGCCTCAAACATAAACTCACTTTAAGCTGTTCTCAAAAGTTGTGCTACATGAAGTAACTCACCTATTGGAGTCATCTTGTTAGCAAACTCCCCTACGTCAGCTCGCGAATTACAGCTGATTTGGAGCTGAATGGCTGATTATAGTCTATCAAATTCTGAATTTGAGCAGTTTAAAAAAAACAACAAAAAAAAACAAAAACAAATGGGTAAGCTCTGACTTACACAAAGTAAATGATACAGCAATAATGATTAAGGGGAGAATCGACGATACCATCCTATCTGTGATGCAAGTTTGCCTAGCACCTGTTTTTCTTCTCTCGTTTTTCATCCCCTGTGATGTGTCCTTTCTACCCTTAAAAAAAATCCTCCGCGAGATTTAACTACGTCAGGTATGTGACGCAAAGAGCTTAGATTCGGTTATCGCTATCTTTTCTACTCCTGGTATTCCGTAGATTTATGTTAAATCGATGTACAGTTCATTCAAATATATTTCTTAGAATAAAATATATACCATCAATAAATGCATATTTATGTAAATTATTTAAAAATTAATGAAGGTGAACATATACAGAATAATTTGTAGCAATTATAATGTCTGTTCCTAAAGCACAATACTCTCAGTTACCAGTTTTTACAATTCAATATATTTTATAAGTTTTCCTTCGATTATATAAATAATCAAAGATAGGCGAAACAATATACAGTTTTATAATTAATTTACTACCTCTAGATTATGTATGGCTTTTTTAAAGTCAACTATTTTCTTTTTTTTTGTTCGTTGGTGAAATTTCCAATAAAATCATCCAATAAAAATATTTGAATTTGAATTGTACAAGAATGCGGTTGCATTTGTTTTCTATCTTATACCCCTCAAGGAAATTGAGCTATTCATTTGTGAACACTGACAAGACTTCCTTCAAAAGTATTTCATACCTAACCGAAAAATATAAAAATATGGTCACAACCTACAAACTTACATCTCTCTTATACGATACTTTAATTAAAATATTTATTGAATATACGAGATAAAAAATGAAATTTTCTCAATTTTCAAACCCCATAAAGGGAGATGGATTATAAAAGAAAAAATTACAGTGGTTTTTAAAAATTAAATCTACCAAATATAAAGAGAAGTCAATTAGAAGAAAAAATCCTTCAACAACTAATTAAAGGATAACATAATGTCCTAATTTATTTATAATATATAAGACATCAAATCAATTTTATTCATAGTGCATGTTATGGAATATATTTATAATTCAAAAAGAAGTCTTAAGCGCCATAGAGCTAGTTATTATTGCAAATATATTTTTTATAGTATATAATATAACGAAAAAAAATTAGATCATAAAATTCTGTGGAATAATAGAAAAATGTTTTGCTAAGATAAATCTCAGTATTTTACATGAAGTGATGTGAGGAAGGGTAGTTTTTGTAATATATATGTTTGACTGTGGTGTTGTTTCTGTGAAGTGGTGTTGTTACTCTATCTTGTTCGAAGCAGGCAGATGCACTTTCAACTCTTTCTTCAGTGAAGTACATCGCTGAAGATATTCTCTGAAGAGCTCAAGGACAAATAAACTACAGGAGGAAGGAAGGATCTGCGTTTGAAGGATCTCTTCCGAAGCAGACCGCCTTCCAGGATATCAGTCAAAACGCTTTCCTGACTTCTTGCAGCCACTATTCTACACATTCTACTGAAGAGGAAACCATTCAAAGTTGTGAATGGGACGAGTGAATATCACTTGTCATTGTCATTCTAAACTAACTGATACAATATTCAATTCATTAATTAAATTCAATAATTAGATCAGTTAATTACTTTAAAATTTCATTTTTATAGGGAATTTAAAAAAATGTACCTATTGAGGTTGTTCTTATTAAACATTATATAGACAGCAAAAACTATTGTCACTAAAATATTTGTATATATATGGTANTATATATATATATATATATATATATATATATATATATATATATATATATATATAAACACTATTTTTGAGTTGATATTGATTTTTATGTGAAAAAAAAAGTTCACAGTTCCATATTGAACAAAACATCAAATGCGTGTAAAAAGGGTAATGAACATACACCGGGCGTTATTTATAGTTAGTGTAATGAAATTCAACACAGATTTGCTTATATAAAAAATAAATCTTTTAGAAGTAATTGAGCAAATAGGAGTCGGTTTTACCTAATCATAACATTTTATCAATTTTTAGTGCAAGGGAACAGAATAAAATATCTATCTGTCCCAGCCTGGACTCGAACCTGGATCTCCTGCTATCCGGGCCGGTGTATTTACCAATTATGCTACCGGGACAAGTCTGATAAGTTATTAAATTCCTCGCACTAGTGTCGAGAGTCTAACTTCCGAGGCCGACGATTATATCGTCTTATGCTCGAAGGAGCTGACATTGTCAAGAGGGACAGTTAGATTTTATATCCTGTTCCCTTGCACTAAGAATTGTTAAAAATTTTGTGGGATTAAATACCACAAAAAACTATTCATAACAGATTATCGAATCCATAATTATTAGTTTTTTTTATAGGCTATTATAATAATAATAAGGTTTTTTGTATGATTTTTGTTTAGAAACTCTTGTTGAAATTTTAGGTTCGATATTACGGGAAGAGGGTTTTCAAACTCTCCAAATCTAAATTTAGAAGTTGAATGCAATCAACCATCACCTCAACAAACTACCCTTAGCGAATTTCCCGTAAGGTAAAGATACTATTCTTGTAGAAATGGAGAGTTTTTTTGACCGTAGATATTATTATTATTAGGTTTTTTTTTGTTGGGGTTCGGTCAAGGTATATCCAAAAAATACATAAGTAAAAATGTTTCTTTAATTTGATTGTTATAATTTAAAAAATGCACACTTTTTAAACATCTGTATTGTTTTCGATCTACTTTGACTGAACTCCAGCAAAAAAAGAAAATAAAAATCATCTAATAATTACTATTCTTGTAGGTGCTTGACGCGATTTTTAAACTGTTTCACAATTTTTCCTCCATCTAACTTAGAAGAACCTAAAAATATGGCCAGTTCAAATAAATTCGTTAGTATGTGCTCTAGCTAAAAGTGCGCTATCTAAACTAAATTCTTTATTAATCATAATATAACCTTCATTTTACAAACAGCTAGATGAGTTAATTATTGAGGGAAAAAGGGGTTTAGTAAAGTATATTAATAAATATTTAAGAGTGTAACTTCAAGGTGGGTATCTTTTTTAAAATTTAAAATCCAAATTTGGGTTTTTCAATTGGAAACACTTGAACAAATTTATTTTCGGCTCAAATTGGATGAGAAGTAAATTGGTTAAAAGAGAGTCAATATAGACGCTCTAAAACCGATACACTTAGTTATTCGTAAATGCTTAGTAAAAATGTTATAAAAACTGTTCAAATTTTTAAAACTCCTAATATTCTAACATGTACTATAAAATTTTTACAAATGATATACTTATTAAGGTACACATTTACAAATATTTAACGACAAAGGTTGAGTACTTTTCCCACACTTCTCGCCCAATCTTTTCACAGCCAGCCTCACTGTTCTCTTCGGCATGTACAATAGTTTACACTAAAATTATTGTTTATTTCTTAAGAAACAGAAAATATCCTTGATTTACACCGCTCCTGCCGACTCTCAGATTCTGGATGAGGATATTGCAACCCTGGAAGACTACACTGCACAGTGAAAATGCCTCCAGGTTCAGAAAATTTGGAGGACACTAGAATGGAGAGGGTTCCGACCTGTATTTCATTAAGTCACGTACTTGCAAAACAAGCAGTTATGTTTTTGTGCAAAATACATATTTTTATTTATTTTCCTTGATGCTCTACAAACTAAATTAAATTTCCACATGTTGACATACTCGACGCAGGACTTTAGATATAATGCTTGGACAGAAATGCACCTGACGCCAAGTACCATGTCATGAGCAAACAAGTACTACATAAGTCTGACGTCATAAAGTTCCTCTGAAGCTCACTGGTGACGTGGCTACAGCTGTGTTTCCACTCAACAGTCACGTACCCTAATCCAGTCACATTATTCTAATCCCTTCTCAACCGTTTTGCATAACATTTTCAGCGAAGTCACTAACTTACATTTAAGAATTTTCATACAAAGCAACTTACTAAATTGCCGAAAGACTTACTTAGCAAACATGCATATATATATATTTAAATCGTCAAATATATAAGTGGTTTATATATTTGATATAAATTATTTGTATTGGCTTACATCTAGTTTAAAGTATTTTTTTTTCTTCCAGTGAAATCAATTAGTCTTAAAAGCATTAAAAAATAAAAGGCCAGAGTGCGTATTTTCTAGTGACAAAGATACCTCTGAAATGGTCTAAAGTAATTAACAGGAAATATAAAAAAATATAGATTTGCTGGGGGATTGGAAGATCAAACACATATAATGCCAGTAGTATTTAATAAAATAATAAATTATAACTATTAGATGATTTTAGTTGGTGTTCGGTCAAGGTAGATCCAAAAAAATACATATTTAAAAAAATGTATTTTTTAAAAATATTATCTGCCAACGTTTCGGTTTACATTGTAAGCCATGTAGAAATACATTACATCTTCAGGGCAGTAGAAATACAATGTCATGAGAATACAATAATAATTGACAATAATATAATTGAGAATTACAATAATGTAATGTGATATCAATCGTCTCGTCTTCATGATATGTAGGTGTGGCAAATTACTGTTTTAATGTTATTTAGTTATTTCTCAATAAGTTGCTGTCTGCATGTTTTTCAAAAAAAATTTTTTTTAATTGTTTTTTAAAATCTTTTTAAATTCTCTTACATAGCTTTCTACATTCATACTTTTGATATCACATTACATTATTGTAATTCTCCATTTTATTATTGTATTCTCATGACATTGTATTTCTACAGCCCCGAAGATGGCTTACAATGTAAGCCGAAACGTTGGCAGATACTCTTTAAAAAAAATACATTTTTTTACATTTTTGTATTTTTTTGGATCCACCCTGACCGAACCCCAACTAAAATCATCTAATAATAATATCTACGGTAAAAAAAAACTCTCCTTTTGAATAAATTATAACTTGTGAGAATAATTCACGTTTAAAAATCTACAATTGCATNTTATATATATATATATACTTGTATATGTATTAATTTAGTTCGAGTATCACAATAAACTAAAGCAAAAACGATAAATTGATTTCTATCTCTAAGACTGCTAACCATTTTGTGATGTCAATAAAATGTAGGCCAGCCATAAGATTAGTATTTTTTTAAATTGTATATTTACATATCGTTTGTATGTAAAGGCGATTACTATTAATATTATACTAATAATAATTGAAATCGCCTTTATATAGTATCTTAAGGTTTCAAAGTCTCCTAAACCTGTTTTTGTTAGCAATTTTTTAGTGCAAGGGAACAGAATAAAAAATCTAACTGTCCCAGCCAGGACTCGAACCTGGATCTCCTGCTATCCGGTCCGGTGCGTTTTTCATTTACGCTACCGATACAAGTCTGATAAGTTATTAAGTCCTGGCTGGGACAGTTAGATTTTTTATTCTCTTCCCTTGCACTAAAAAAATGTTCAAATTTACGTAGGATTAAATACCACAAAAAAATAATATTTTCCGTTTTTGTTAGTTTCGCCATGGTGTCTGTCATGGTGGAGGAGGGGGAGGGGGTTAGTTAACTATAATTTTAGCAGACTTTCCGTAGGTAAATCAAGCTATTCATGCAGGTACCATGCAGGGAATTTCTCTTATCCATCAACAGATCGCATAGTTTGACGGATAACATTAGTAATCATTATCCTTTGGAGTGATGATGAAGTACGTGATGTTTAGTTTTAAAGGAAAATCAGAGTCTTGGAAAAAAGACGAATGTAGAATGAGAAATAAACGCTTAATGTAGAATTCTTTCTCAGCAATGGAGGAGTAAATATTAATGTTTCATAAATGATGAATATATATCTGGTTACTAGATATATAGATGAATATTATATTTTGCATTTAGGAATGAGTCCTGTTTCTAAAGAGGCTTGACTATTCACATAATATAAATATGCATTAAATTATTTAGTTATTAAAATTATAAAACCCTGTGTATGCCTTATACAAAGATAATAAATGGGCAGAAAATTGAGAAAATTATTTTTTAATACAATAGAAAAACAGAATATTTTACAAAATGATATTGACAAATAAATAATTCTAATAACTCCATCCATCATTTATTTAATAAGAAAACTGTGATTATTGAAAATAAATTTAAATACAAATTTAAAACAAATATATATTTTTTAATACAATTTTTTCTTCTGTTCCCTTTCTCATTTTGGTTATAAATAATATAATTAATGTTATAAAAATAATAAAACATTACATAGTACCTTATAGAACAACTTGATAAATAAGTAAGTATGCCAGGACTCGAACC
>KZ808244.1:0-26684 GCA_000696205.2 Oncopeltus fasciatus
TTATATTATAATTCTCTATTATACTAATTTCAAATATTACTGTATTCTCATGACATTGTATTTCTACAGCCCTGAAGATGGCTTACAATGTAAGCAGAAACGTTGGCAGATAATTCTTCATTAAAAAAATACATTTTTTTTAATTTGTGTTTTTTTGGATCTACCTCGACCGAACCATCTGAGAACATATATATAAATTTTAACGGAGCATATTTTTAGCTTCTCCAAAGTAGGATCGGTAACGATCTATTGAGATTTGTCAAAAATCGCGTCATGGTATCAACGTAAATAGCCTACTTTTCTAACTGAAAATCCTTTAAAACTATTAACTAGGGCAATTAAAAGAAAAAAGGTAGGACATTATTGAGGATAAGTAGCTTTAAGGAACTAGGGAACAAGTTTGACAGGTTTATTTTGAAGGAGGGCTAATGGTTTTTCAGAGTGTTGAAAATGTTTAAATAAGTTGAAGAAATTTGTTCTATGTCAGTTCTGTCGTTAACTGGATAGTGTTGTAAGTTAACGTGAATGGTTCCTGATAAAATACATTTGGGTTCAAAGGGTTCAAACAAGGTGAAACTTAAAGCCTGCTGTTATTTATGTTATATATAAAAGCAATCTCCACAAGACATACCTGGCGCATCTGGGACAGGACGTTTCTAGGAGAAATAAATATACTCCCAGTGGGTGGTTCAACTTTTCTTTGCACAATGTTATTGCAGATTTCGTAGAGGGGGCAGTAAAGGAATGCAATTAAGAGCTAAGAAAGAAAGGTATGCTTATTAGTACTTGCAAGAGCAAGATCCTAAATATAGGAAGAGCGCAGGAAGATAGTTTACTTAGCAACTTAAAACCGGGGTGGAAGAATTTGGGAAGAGGACACTGAAATCCTACACAAGATAAATAAAATCAATTCAATATAAGATTAGATTTCCAATACTCAAAAATATATGCTGAAATTTAAAACTACACATACTTATTTACTGTATTTATCTGTATTCCTACAGGTTTTCAACAGGAGTGACTAGTAATAGATAAAGAAATTATTTTTTTCTAAGGACTGTAGAGGAAATAAAAAATGACCTGATCCTGGATAAAACAATGCGGGAGGTACGAGAGCACAAAGGGGATGAAAGAAGTGACTCGCAAGTTTTTTTATTGAGGCTGAGAACTATTTTCTTGGGTTAAAAAGATCTCAGAGACTAAAAATAATTGAACAGCTAATGCCAAGACTGAAATTTGTTGGCAGTTTAGGAAGAAAAATTCTCCACAAGGCTAGGAACCTATCAAGAAGCAGGAATCAATAAATGTCCTGGTATGTCCCCGACTTGTGCTGAAAGGAATTAAGAGAGACGTGAAAGAAAAATAAGAAAGACAAACATGTTAGAACCCTAAAGCATTCTGCACTTATGGATTTAAGTGCCAATTGTGTAGAATGATATTGAGGAACCTTCAGGAGACTTTTGGTCGGTGAGCTTAAAACAAACTTAACTTGTGCAAATCAGACATTAACAGATAAATATTATTTATTGAAGATTCATTTGACTTAAAAATAGATAAATAGCTTTAGTCAACTCTTAGAAGTAGATAAAAAAATAACGTTTCTTTTCTAAAAATTAGTATGTTTAAATTTCAAAGTCTTCATAAATAAAATAATAATTTCAAAATGCAATGATAATAATTATTAATTTAGTTAAAGATGTGGCTCTCTCTGTTATTCTTATAAAAAAACAAACATAGCTTTTACAGCCATGTGTGTAAAAATTAATACTCACAGATCTAGGTAACAAGTCAGGTCCTCGTTACCAAAAGGATTAGGAAATATACTATGAGGTAAATTTTCACCAATCTTGTACTGATATACATATCCATTGTCATAAGAGCCAGCAGATACCCAGAATGAATCGCTATTGGCGTACCTGTAAAAAAAATATTTCATTTTTATATATAAGCAAAGCTATAGCTCTCATAAGTAAATTAGAAAACTATCAATATCAGAGATAAGACAGTTACTGGAGGTTTTAGCAGATGCTATTCACACTGGCCACTTCTAGCCTGTTGAAAACTTTACAAATGCTACTCATCAGAGAGCTGCTAGCAAGATGTTTGTCCTTCCCTTTTTTTAGGAATTGATATTAGTTCAGCAAGCCTACATTTATTTGAGAAGTGACCAGTTTTCCAAATATAATTATAAAAGCATAGTAACCCGTTTTTAGTTTCAGGAGGCAAATTTTGAATAATTTTATAATTCACTCCGACAGGGGCAGGTGAAGAACCTTTAAGGCTTTTTAAAACTGAAGTTAATTAGTTAAGTGTGTATGGTGTATTATAGTATTTTTCATTGTTACTATTAAAGCTAATATAATTGTTTTCAGACATTTATTTATATTGTAAGAATTCTTTGTTGTAGTTAACATTAAATGTTTCTCAGTAGTACCTGGAAAATTCTTCTGTTATTATTGTCTTGTCATCAGTAAGTGTTCCATTATACTCGTACTTAAGTGCATAGCTGTAGTATAGTGAGATTGAAAATACAATGCCAAGAGGCACTGACAAAAGCAGGACTTGATTACAGACAACGTCGATACTTAAACAAAACTTAATTAATGCCACAGACATCTTTATTCAACGGCAGAGTTGCTAAATACACTCGACAGAAATAACAATATTGAAATAATATTAAATTCAAATAAAATCATATTAAATAAGAAAATTAAGTGTGAAATATTTTATGAATACTCGAATGACTAGTTTTATAATGTAATTGATGGTTAAAGATTGAAGGTGTTTGCAATTTTCTTCTCTAGATGTGGCATTAGATTGTAAATATGCATGGAATTAGTTTAGAGAACGGTAAAAAAAAAAGAAAGTTACATTTAAAAAAAAAAATTAACATCAGCATTGCAAACTATTAATGATAGACAAGAAATAATATAATTTTTATATTACTCAAGGTCTGATGTTAATGTTTCAATTTTTATTATGATGATAAATTAATTTAGTAATACTTACTTGACAAAAAACAATGGTGACGGAACTGAAGGGATGTAAAGTGCTGGTACTGGTTCATCATCAGATTCTTCAACTGCAAAATAACAAATAAAATCCAACTGATTAACTCAAATATGCAAATAAAAAGATCCATCGATACTCATATCTAATCATAAATGAACTGGGATATATTTGGCTGGCTATATATTATCATATCGTATATTTTATATATCATAAACAAATCATAAATATTTAAGATGGAAGGAATAGCCGTACCTTGCTGTCTACGCCCAGATGTTTGTAGCTATTCGAAAGTTATTGAGAATTTGGGTCACAAAGTATAAAACTTTTCCCTATATTTCTATTTCTAGGGTTTATATAAATTTGTAAAATTATCTTTGTCTAAGCCCTAGACAATTATTTTTTTATTTTTAAATATTTCTCTAAATTAATTTTGCATTGACTTTAACTCTGTATATCTTAAAATTTATTAAGATCACACCATCAAAATGGGCCAGCTTTTTTTTAAAGGAAATCTGTTAAAAGCTGTCCACTAAAAGACAAAAAAAAAAAAGACCACAGGCATGCTTGCTTTTTCAAAAGCTTGAGAAACTTAACTTGTGAAGTAAAGCCATTATTCTGATTTTCAAATCCCCCTCCCCCCAAAAGAATATATAAAAAAGTATAATTTCAAGAAAACAACAAACATTTGAAAACTTATAAAAAATTAGGTTTTAAAGAAATTAAAATTAAAATGCCATACCTTTGGTATTATTTTCTTTAAACTCTTCCGATGACATTGAAGTTTCTTCACCTGAACTAAACCAGGATCCAAAGGAGTCTGATTTAAATAATTTTTGGAGCACTTCATCTGATTCAAGACTTATATTACTTGAAAATATAGAAAGAGGTAAATTGGTCATAAGGGAGAAAGACTTCTCTAGGCACTGCTTATAATACTTTTCTACTTCAGTTCCTGTAATTTCCTCGTTCAACTGTGCTTTTAACTTGTCTCTTTCAAGCTCCCATATTTCAGTTAACTTTTTCAAAATTTTACTTGATTTTTTATGAACATTTGTTCGATTTTCTGTTTCAGTGAGTTCCTCAGATTTTTCTCCAGAATCTTGACATTTATCTTTAAAAGCTTGAAATCTTTCTTGAGCCCTTTGTTTCCTTTGAAAGTTTCTTAAGATTACATTTTTTCTAATTACTTCAGATTTTACACTGGTGAAATGGGAAGTCCTATTTGACAGAAATATCCTAAATGAATTCTTTGGCGGAGAAGGCCATTCTTCAGGCACCTTAACTTCAACAATAATTCCATTATCAGTAGTAACAAGAAATATTTCCTGAAAATAATTTTATTTGAAATTATTATTTTCTTGTAAAATATGTATGATGACATTTAAGATATTTATGATGACCTAATGATATTCATGCTTAATAATTCATGAAACTAACTAAATTTGGATTCCAAGTAATGCTGCAAATACCGCCAGGCATTTCTACAAATGCAAAAGGTTGAAGTTTCAGAAAGTTATCCAAAGGTATCAACCAGTGTAAAAATATTTTTCTATCTAAGCTACAAGTCAATATCACCGGTTTCTCCATCTGGTAAGGATTGTGGGAAATTACTGATACTGTATGGCTGTGTGGCTTAAGTGCCTAAAATTAAATACAATTAATACTTTCAATAGGTAGTAAATGTAATTAATTAGTAGGTATAAAATAATCAAATAATATTTCAATTGCTATAATATAAGTTGTTTTATATATTTAGTTAAGTAATATTATAACAAGGCTTATGTAAGATATAATTGATTGGAAATTTTAAAAAATAATTTTTTCTAAGGTATTGACTACTTATTGGACTGATAACTTAGATTATAGATGATTATTAAATAAATCATCAATACAATATTCTAGAATTATGTAGACTGTGGAGGAAGTCTATAGAGTACTTTGGCCAAAGGCTCTTTAGTAAAAGAAATTCTTTTTCACTCATTTCCTATTACCTACTTTTATTCAGGTTCTTATTTTTGAAATATTTAGTACTTTGTCTTCCCATTTAAATCTGGGCTATCTTTTCCATGTGTCGGCTCTACTTTGGTCCAGTGGGTTTTGCTAAAAATTCTACTGAATATTCTATTCATTTTCATTCATATGAAAAGTACAAGCCATCTAGTAGATTTTCCTCTACTGTAACATTGAGTAATTAGATCATGTTGATAACTCAATTCCTTATTGTTTTCCAACAAAAGTGCTGAAACCATGATTAAAATGAAGAGTAGTGGACTCGGGATATAACTATGATAGATTCCCATAATTTTTTTGATTTCCCAAGATGTATACTTGTCAAATTGTATCCAATTACTGGTTTTTCTGTTCAGACTTTCAACCTCTCATTTACATTCTTTTCTATCTATTTTTTTTTCTTATGAGCTCTGTGACATCAAAAAGCAGACTGACATTTCCTTTTATTTTCACAGAGTTGTTTTGTATGATCCTGAATATTGTGATTTTCATTAATGCCTTGTGTTCTTCTTCCAGAAGTCCTTTGATTGTTTTCCTCATTAATTTCCCAAAGATATGGGAAAACACTTTTCTTAGAATGCATAAAAGAGATATCCCTTGGTGGTTGCAGTCTTTCCTATCCACTATCTTAAATATTTGGATGGTTAAGAAAATTTTTAACCTTTTAGAATGTTCTTTGTTCTACAAAGCATTTTTCACACTAGGTTCAAAAGATGCTGCAGTATTTATTTTCCTTTAGGTATTATAGATTTCAGACTTTCTGGAGTAATTTCATAACTATCCACGAGTTTCCTCAGTTTCAGACTCTTTAGTATTATGCCAAGCTTTTCTTGATCAATATAATCATACCTATTTGATTTGGCTATCTATTTTATTTTATCTTTACATTCTTTGATCACTCAGCATGAGATTTCTTTCCTTTTTTTTTTTTTAATTTAAAAGATGGAACTCTTTCTTTTCATAATCTCTAGATTTTGATTTTTGTTGAATTCAAAATCAAACTTTTAGTATACAGTCTAAATGAACAAAGAGGGGAAAATAAGAGACATTAGTACTGTTAAAATAAGTATAGTTAAAATGAATAGAAAGTACTGACCTAGTCCAAAATGCCTTTATGGAATTCCTGAACCTGATGCTGCAGTATAAGTTCCACCCTTGGAAGACTTTTATTGAAAAATAAAAGTAAGCCTATTAATATGGTTTTAAGAATAGGGTAGCAATCTGCAGATAGATCTTTTCCCATAAGTACTTGCATAGAATATAAGCAATAATTAAAAGCTAGAAAGCTAAAATAGCTTTACTCATGGCATACCAGGAATAAACAAGATAGTGAAATTTGGTATCAGTAAAGATAGGAAATTTTGGAAGTCACACTGTCATTTACTCAATAATTAAAGAAAATTTAGGCTTATGAGTATATTAGAGCCCATGGGCATAAAGCTGGAAAATACTAGCTGTTGTAAACAATATACCAATCTGCAGGAATAAGTGATGTTGAAACTGCTACGTTTAGTGGATCTACTGCAGAGAGAACCCCAAGAGTTGACCAAGGACACTTCTTCCAAGGTAATCTTGAAATTCCCCTCTCTTTTTCTGCCTCTCTCTTATATCTTCAAATATAGATGTAAATTGAGGGAATATTTGCAGTTAATCATGGTTGCATTTGTTTATAAGTATAACATTATGAGTGAGTGTAAGAGAATCTAAATGGTATTTTTTAAACATTATATATTGAGTTTATATATTATGTAATAATGTTTTTGAATTTGAGTTTTCAAATGATATTTTTATAGTCATATATGACTCTCAATAATATTTTTTACTGTAATCAGATGCTACAAATTCTGTTTATTGTTATTCTTTTAACAATTAACTCAAAGCTTGTTACGATTAAAGGTTCTGCATACAGAAAACATCAATGACAGGTCAAATAGTAGACTAAAAAAATTGAATAAACATTTTTTTAAAGTAGCATGTTTATTATTATTATCTATGTCCGAAAGCGCTCGCCAACGGAGGATGGTTTGCAGGAACCAATGAAGACGGATAATAGAAGGTATGATAGTAGCATGTTTATTCCTTAAACTGTTGCTACCTAAACCTGAACAACAGTACAAGTCAAAGAATTGAATATTTTCAAGGACCTTTTTTTTTTTTACATAATATTTTCTGAAATAACTAAAAAAACAGCTGGAAAATGAATCTAAATGAAAGGTTATTAAATTACTTACAATTTAAGTAATTTAATAACTCTTTGTTTTGAAGAGTTATTAAATTACTTACAAACCTGTTTAATTGGGAATTGATAGATACATATATAACTTAGATAAGATTATTTTATTTTAAAAATAATATTCAATAATAAATGCTACATATAATTGTCATTAACTAGTCAGATTCTACCTACACATAAACTATACAAATACTGAAAACCTCTTGCTTAAGGCAGAACTACTTTTCTGCATTTTATCTTTAATGGGTTGTAAATTATTACTTTATTCTTCTCATATAAGAACAAATTAACAAGTAACAAAATTTAAACTATTACTCACCTGAACTACCTTTAGACTGATGGTACTGAATTTATTACTTTGGATTTTTTTTGGATTCTTAGAAACTATTACTGTTCTTACAGATCCATCAAGAAATCCCAGAATGATTACAGACCTTGCTTTGGACACCTGAACATAATCACAGTCCTTATTTTAATGCTGAATATGACGATATTAACATGTATAGAAATTCCCTTGTCAATCTAAGTAAAAATTGACATTGGAAATACAGAATTAAGAGTGTATGAATGAAATAAGATTTATGAGAAATTAGAAGAGAAAGGAAAAATAAAAGTGCCATATAGAGCTTGATTATAAATATTATAACTATATATTATAAATGATATAAAAGTATTAAGTATTTAAATAAAAGTATTAAGTTATATGTATGTAGGCTTTATTTTTGCCCTCTGGAAGATTTTAGAGTAAAATACTGCTAAGTTTTGTAAAAAGGTTTCTTATGCTATATAATACAGCTATCAATATAGATCATTCTGAATTTATTCTTTATATGAGGTGATAACAGTTCAAAACCATTACTGCCTATGTGTTGCTCAACACTAGAATTGAATATAGAAATAACTTTCTTGGTATGCTGAAAAAATACTGGTGGAGAGAGTAGATCAGATGATTTACCTTGCAGGAAACTTTTCTTACCCTTAATTCTCACCACTCTTTAATTTTTAATAATTTATTAACATCATATTTAGAGTTTTAGTATATAAATCACATAGAGATAATGTTTTACTGGTTCAGTGGAGTATGAGATGGAATGAATCCACATACTTAGTAAAAAGCCCCAACCTTCATATCTTGAAAATGAAAAGCCAAAGTTTTAGAAAGAATTACAAAAATAACTTAGGATCAATTTCATTAGTCTATTATTTATGAATAATACAAAAAAAAAAAAAAAAAAAAAAAAAAAACCGATACACTCTATCTGATGCGCTTTCAACTTTTGAATGACAGTTGTTTTATCCAAGTTTATAAGGACCTTTGGTATGAGTTTATTTAAAAAAAAAAAAAAAAAATATTTGTCTTTCTCTCAAAGCTTTTCAGGTTTGTTTTAACCAAGTACAACAACATAGATTAAGTAGCATAAGCAATAATACAGCAACTGACGGTAATATTTGAGGGGAGAGAAAAAAAAAGTAGTAATTTGTTGGATTGTTTGTCAGATAAAGTTTGTCAATTTTACAAATAACAGCAGATACAAATTTCATATTATAACACATTACATCATTTGATTTTATATGTTATAATCTCATTTATATATAAAAAAAAACTCTATTCTTATTTAGTTTAAAATAAATCATTCAATCTTCTCGTGTTAAAGCAATCTTCTTATTTTCTATTAAATTATAATTCATATAATAATCTTAACATTGTGCCAAAACCCGGTCGGAAGAAGTCTAATAAGAACCAACTAAGCCATTAGCTATTAATAATGACAGTGACATGAGCTTAAAGTGGAAGCATTGTCTGAGGCACTTTGAGTGGTTTACTATCATGATCATCCTTCACTTGATCTCATCCATGAATTTTAAAATGAATCTTCCATTGGAAGAAAGGGAGATGTAACATATTACACTATTTGATATTATTTAAGAAACTTCTTTTATAAAAATCTCTAGTCTTATCTATTTCAAAATAAACCATTCAATCTTCTAGTGTTAAAACAATCTTGTTATTTTATATTCAATTTTAACTCATATAATAGTCATAAGATATTTATTGATGCTCTTCTAAGCACCCCTCTTATAATGAAATTAGATCCCTGTCTAGAGAGTTTCCGAGACCCGTGATCTGACATGGAATCTGAAACTGACTCTAGGGCTGATAACGAGCCTCTTCTTAAACTGTATAGAATTTTTTTAAGCAAGCCTAGGGAAGCTTTTATTAGAAAATTTGATTTCCTCTTTTAATTCGAGTGGTGTCTTAAGGAAGCAGGTGGTGGCCACCAATTGGCCCTTTCGTGTATGTGTCCTCTTGTTACGTGTTCCCCCGAACGTTCAAAAATATCAATGATTAAATAACATCCTATGTATTCTTCTTTATTCTATTCAGTACTTTATTTCATTTAAATTTAGTCAAAACTTAAACTAACAAATTTTTTGTTACAAATAAATATTTACTAATTACCTGAAGTTATAAATTCCCCAGATATAAAAGGATTTTGCTCTACTTTCCATGTTTCCCTTCCTACTTTTTCCTTCAAGATTATGCTTTCAGATTCCCAATCCCATATAGTTAATGAGTAGTCTGGATCACCTCCTAGCGTTATTAGTCTTTCTCCTTCAGGACTAAAAAATTAAAATGAATGAGGAACTATTTCCATTAGACTGCACAAAAGTAATATTTACCACTCCTCCTCCATTCCCATTAATATCTATTGACTTCAATGAATATGATACTTGAAGTTTTCACTTCTCATCTGTATTCAAATAATATAAAAACAATCAGATAAGATAGGTACAGGAATAAGAATAAATTTAAGATTGATAGATTAAATAAAGCAGGAAGAACCACTTTGCCTGAATGGCCAACAGTCTAGCAATTTATTGTCTGCAAACTAGATTTTGCATTCTGATTCTGATCTTAATAAGTCGACAAGTATGTCATAAAGAAGTTAATTACCCTAAGTATATGGGTTTCTCAGCTCAGACAATAAATTAATTTATCTTACTAATTATTTCTTATAGAATCTTTAGGAGGGAAAATTCAACAGTCCTTAGTAGAAATATGTCCTTACTCAATATAGAAATAATCTTGTCCAGTTTCACTAGATTCTTAATTATACTGTCTAAACAATTTTAAGTTTGCTATATTCTGTCTGTATTGCTTTTTTTTATGCATTGTACTTATTAGGCTTTTCAATTTTTTTCAGAGCTAAGTTAATCCAACAGTGTATATCTGGAGCAAGCAACAAATCATTTTCAGCCTCTTTCATTGTAATTACTCCTATTGGCTAACCTGCACACATTTGAAACTTAACTCATGTTTTCATCCTAGCATAACATTAGGCATACTTTTTTTAATAAGATTTAAAGGAAGCATTTACTGTTACATTCATTTTGAGAAAAACACTCACTTTTGCTACATATTACTCAGTTCAAAATGTAGCTATGCTAGATGCTTATAAGTGACACAATAACCTTTGCTTAGAAAACAATTTATCTATTTTTTTTAAATGTTCTGAATTGCTTGAATTCAAATTTACACTCGTGGCCCCCAAGATTTCAAACTCATGTGGCAAATTGATTTAGCTACTTGAGAGCAGGATATTCTCTCTCACCCCTTCACCCTATTTGGAATGTTACTCTCAGAGTATTATGAATATTTCTTCTCTTACATATGTTCAGTATTCAGCTTTCATGCATTCTATATAGTTGATAACATACAGTTTTATCATTTCATTTATTTATTCACGTGCTGGATTATGACATATAGATGTTTCTATATTATATTTGTATTCTTTTTTTTTTTATATTGAGCTCTGACGAAGGCCTGTAATTTAAGCCAAAACAGTGGCAAAGATAAAAAAAAAACCTTTTTGGTAACAAATTAATTTTTAATTCTTCAGCTCCCTAGACCAAATTCCTGCCAATCCTCTCCTCAGAAAAAGTTTATGTGCTTTAAAATGAAAATCCACTATTTTCAAATTATTATAAGACCAGCATGCTTGCTGGCGCTATGCTAGTAAACTATATAATTTTCTTGGTCAAGAGAAGGAGTTTATTCATAACTCAAAATTTTCAGAAAAACATAATTTGAATAGTAATCAGGAAGATATATATATATATATAAACTACTATATATATGTATATATAAACTACTACATAAGGAGTTTTACAATAGATGCCTTGATATATAAATATATACTTTTTAACAGACCATATTTTTAGCATCCCCAATGTAGGATTGTTGAATATCTGTTGAAATTTATCATCAAAAGTCTTGTCATGGTACAGACATGAATATCTTGATTTCATCATGCAGGATTTGCATAAACCAAATGAATTCTTCAGCAACTGTTTTCCTCCACATACTTTGTGCTGATTTCCTGAAAGAAGGGAGCTAGGCCCTTGGACATTTCCTTCTAAACCCTGTACAAACATTTTGGGAATGTTTTATAGAAAATTTCATCTTGTTCTTCATTCAAAGTGGACAGAGTCTAATGAACATTCAACTATGAGCATTTTTTAGTTTATTTTTACTAAAATAATTTAGTTTCTTATTACTTTCAGTAGTAGAAATGAACTATTGTAATTGACCTGAAAAATCAAAATATTAATCTCCTTCTTGAAATTTGATGTTTTACACTTCAAAACAAGCACAATTTAAAAATTGAATAAATAGCGGCAAATAATTCCAAAATAGTTTATTTTCTTACAAACATAAAAGTATTTTTTAATATGATTTTGGTATCATTCAATATAAAAATTTCTGTAAACAAAAAAAAAAAATTGGAATTGGAATGAAGTGAATTTGAAAATCATCTCTTTGAGGGACAAATGACAGAAATATGAGGATAACTAGAATAAAAAACATAGTTTTTATTGGGTTTGAGATCTTGTAGCTCCTCTTATAATAACTTAATCATTAATTCATCTCCTCCAACATGTTCTTAATTTGGTACAAACTAAATTTCAAGAAAATAACTTTTCTGTTCCTATTTTAAAAAAATAGTTTGTTATGCTAATTTGGAATTAGCTACAATTGAATTTCATTTGTTAGATATGAAAAGGCAGATCAAAAGTGGCCACAGGTAAGTAAAGTCTAACTTATCAAAATGAATAATACTAACCTGAAACAGACATAGTGGAAACATTTCTCGGTGCCTCCCTTTAATCTCTTCAGAATCCTAAATTCAGGAGTATTATATACTACTACAAGTGGATATTCTCCTTTTTCTCCAACTGCTATGATATCTCTTGATGGATGTTTCTAAAATGATAAATATATTCTTAAAAGTAACAGATTAAAATTCCATA
Organism: Oncopeltus fasciatus; assembly: GCA_000696205.2. Lineage (NCBI taxonomy): Eukaryota > Metazoa > Arthropoda > Insecta > Hemiptera > Lygaeidae > Oncopeltus > Oncopeltus fasciatus. The sequence goes on from KZ808244.1 coordinate 12,569, forward strand.
AAATGGGACAACCCATAATAAACAGGAAAAAGAATGACTGGTCAACCAGAACACTTTATTGAATACTTCACCTTTTACACACATCTTCAGGCCTTAGTAACTTCACTGCAAGAACCTACCATATTGAGTGAGATATCTACCAGGGTCAGGCAGGCCCTCCTTTTTTAAATTATTAAAATAATATAATTTGGTGTTTGGGCTTCTTGTTACAATTAAAATTGGTTAAAATATCTCCCAGATTATGGAAATCTAAGACAAATTGGGAAATAAATTTAATCCTAAATATAACTAAAACCTTGATTGAGAATTATAAGATTTGATGAGATCCCATTCATGTCTGGACCTAGTAATCACACTCACATCCATTTAGGACAAAGGATCGACAATCTACAACTTCATATGTTTCTTTCATTCCCAATTTTGAAAAAAAAGAAACTAAATAGGTAAGGGCTTAGGTTAATGTAGATCCAAAAAAATACAATTTAAAAAATTGTATAATTTTTAATTATCTGCCAACGTTTAGACTTACATTTTAAGCCATCTTGTGGATCAAAATTCACACAAAAAGCTAATAAAAACTGCACTCGCAAAACAGGTCATTCATGAAGGACACACATTTGATTTTAATAACATTACCATTCTTTCCACTGAACACAAATGCCTATAGTCTTAAATTGTTTATGTAAACTTAAAACACAATCTAGTTAATGGCAGAACTGACAGAACAAATTTCTTCAACCTGTTCAAACATTTTCAACATTCTGAAAACCATTAGCCCTCCTCCAAAATAAACCTGCCTCCTAGTTCCTTAGGCTACTTATCCATAATAATTCCTACCTTTTCTCCTGGTATTGTCCTCTTTAATGCAGACCGCTCTTCCTTTGTATTGAAGGTGCGGGGGGCACCTTTTCACCACCAATGTTGTCCATCTCATAAATTTTTCCCAAATTTCTAAACCCTACCTCTCAGTCATGAATATGGGATCCTGGTGACATGACATCCCCTCTCGCCTTCATGATTGGTAGGTGTGACAGAGTAATTTTCTACACGGTTGTCATTACTTTTATTTATGGCAATTCTATGTAATAATAATGTAAATAATTTAATTTTTGTTTTTCTTATGACATTGTATCTCAACAGCCCTGAAGAAGGCCTACAGTGTAAGTCGAAATGTTAGCAGATAATTAATTAATAGACATTTTTTAAATTGTATTTTTTTGTATCTATCTTGACCAAACTCCAACAAAATAACATTTACTAATAATCTCTACAGTGAAAAACTCTCCATTTGAAACTAAATTGGGTGTTTTAGCTTCATTTTTCAAACTGTTTAATCATTTTGCTAATGATTGAAATTCTTCGAGGGAAAAAGGAAGGGGGTTTAGAGGAAAGTCAAATTTTTAAATCTTATTAACCTCACTAATATTAGCGTTTAAAAAAAAATATGAACAAAGTAATTTTAGCACAATTTTCTAAGAATTATATTATAAATTTTTAGGTAAATACTTATGAGAGTAACTTTTATGATTGGCCAGGGCACCTTATTTTAAAAAAAATAGAAACCAAAATCGGTATTTGAGCTTCCTATTGCAAATGGTTGAAAAAAACTAATTTTTGATTCACGTTGGATAGGAGGAGGGAATAGAGGATGAAGAATTGGTGTTATGAGAAAAACTGGGTATAGACTTTAATTTTTTAACATTAAACTGGTGCAACTTAAAAAAAAAAAAAAAAAGGCATATTATGACAGATATTTAAAAATGTAATTATGAAGGCTGAGCACTTTGGCTCTTTCAGAGTCAGCCACTGTTCTCTTTCATTAGCAAGATGAAGACCTTTCTTAAATCACTAAATTTTCAAATATTTTAGTTCAATGATTTGCTTATAAAAAAGTCTTAAGAATGATATTTATCGTACTTTTATTATTATATTTATATCTATATTATTTTATCTTTTTGGTCCAGAACCAGTCTCAATGACGTTACTTTCAGACTTCATTGACCTAATCTGATTTTAAAATAATGAATTGACAATGAATCATTCTCTTATCTATATCATTCCTTAGGGACACTTGGGAATAAAGTATGATATAAATAAAGCTGTTTAGTCTATGCAGAACCTGTGATGGTCTTTTATTTATTTAAAGTTATACTAATATAGAGAGACACACTTTCACTTTTATATACTTACAGCAATATGACCGAGGCCAATTCCACTCAAACTTTTAACAAACATAAAAGTTTTGGTTTGGGTGTTGTAAATATGGATATAGTTTCCTGATATGTAAGTTACTGTGTTGTTATCAGCATGACATATGTTGTACCGTCTTGAACTGTCGTAGCCAAAAGAATGCCTGATCTGGTGTGCTAAGGGTTATATAACACTATAAAATAATAAAATTCACAAAGAAAGCTATTACAATATTAAAAATAAATTTTAGCCAACAACTTGTATTTATTCCAACTTGTAACCCATAAATTTATAAACAGCAAATTTGTGGGCGACATATCTAAATTTAACTTCTAATTTAATTTAAGTGATTTTCTTTTTTGCAATTTCTTATAGGGGGGAAAAGAGCTTACAACAAATTACTTCTTGTAAGTAGAAGTTCTATTGAAATTATCTTACTAATTTTATCCTGTTTTACCATGAAAATTAAATTAAGTTATTTAAATTCATTTAATTTATTAGCAAAATTTTTTTTTTGTTTCATGTTTGAAAATAGAAATGAAATTTGTTTACAAACTGACTGATTATTCAATGAATAAGTATCAATAAGAAATGTTTAGTAAGCCTACTGGACCCTCTTGGAATCTTCTCTCATGTTTTCCCGACTACATTAAAATAATAAGACAATGAAAGAAAGATTCTAAAAACTCTTAGCATATAATTTTTAATGATAATAAAAAAAGTGTGTCCCTTCTTGGACAGGATTATTTCTCTAGCAAAAAAGTACGGAAAGAAATATATTGTACTTAAAGCTACTTAACAGATTGTACACATTAATATTAAGAAAATATTCCTTTTGTCAAACAAATATGTAGCGTAACTTAATAAAAAAATTTTGCAGAAGAAGAGTCAAGGACTAAGAATCAACTACCACTTCCGAATCCTTAGACAGCAGTCATGTTTATCACTCAGAGTAAAAAAGTTCCTATTCTTCTTCCTTGACTTCTCTAGGCAAGAGTGGAACTAAACTCCTCCCTGTCTACTTATTTTAGCCTCATATAAGTAAGTTTCATATACATGAATCTAAAACATCTATTACCGAAATAACAGAAAATTTAGAATGCAAATAAAGATGATCTGAAAACAAACTTAGATTTATCATAAGATGAAATAATTGGACGGTCACATTATTTTTCTCAACCAAGCTTTTCTTTTAATGCTGTGAGCAAATACTTAGGAGGTAAATAATTTATAATATATCCAATGAATATAATTACATATAATACAATCAATACATAAAATATGGAAAGAGAAATTGAATAGAATAATACATGATGACTAAAACAAAATAGTATTAACTCATGTATATAATTAATTAAGTAGATTAAATATTTATAGATAAATGATTTTTCAAAATTCAGAATGGCTTAAGGTATTAATAGTAAATTATAAATAATGGTATCTTTTGCTGGGCAACAATGAAACTGAAATGTGTGCTACTAAAATAAATTAAAGAAATATGATAAATTGAAACATGCGTTAAAATAATGTAGTTACAAAAATTAATTAAATAAATAAATTAAATTTAAGAATAAAAAATTTTTCTTCAAAAGACATTAAAGTAAATATATATTTATGGAAAAGCTAGAATTCTTCTGAAAGCTGGGTATGACTTGATTAAATCAGAGTAAATGAAAAGTAAAAGACTCAAAATTGGCATTATCAGCCTACGAAGATCCCATGAGGTGACTCCGAAGTAAAGTTTCATATTTCATTATATATAATTTAATAATCCAATACTTTTTTTCCTTTTTCTGCTTAATGCATCACAAAGAACATGACCACCTACATGATTGAGTAGTTGCTCCTACATGAGGTTTAGAGGATTCAAATAAAAAAATAATGGAGAATGCTGGATAAAACATTTAAATAATCACAAACTAAGTCCAGGTTTTTTCTTTTTAATTTTTCTAAAAATGATCTATTTGTTTAATCTATAAGATTTTTAAATTGATTGCATCACCTTATTCAAACATTAAAAGACAAACTATTTGAGAAAAGGATACACAAACTTAAGAACATTTTCATCTAAAATTTTTTGTTTACTTAAAGTAGTTTCAAGATCGTATCCCTCAGTTTCATTTTCAGGTATTTCTTCCATCATGATCTGCCTAGAATATCCTTAGGTTGTTGATTAGAAATTCGTAAGATTATTAACAGGTCCTCAAAATGAATTTTCTAAATACATCTATTATTGATACAGTAAGGTTTCTTTTATTATCATAAATTAATTAGTCTAAAATGAGTACAGAAAAAGAAGATAGAAATTAAGATAACATTTGGTACAGACAGCAATAAATTCAAAAATTATGATTTACCAACCAAGTTTCCTTTGGCGCTATTACTTGATCGGTCTAGATTTGTTTGTTTTATCTTTAGCACTGAAGTATTATTTAAGCTGAGTTGAGCGCTCTCCAGGTTTTAAGATGCCTTTCAACAGTAGTCGAAATAAAGAAAAATTCTTATCTCTAAAAATTCCTGAAACTTATATATTCCTGAACTATACATCTAACCTGGAAAATTCACTTGGTAGAATGAGAATTAATGATGTGGCTTTGTGTATAATAGCTAAATAATATTTATGTATGCACCAATAAATTATTTTTGTTTAGAAAGTAAGCCTCCCTTGTAACGAACGGATTGTTTATTAGTTGCTAACAACATTCAAATCTGTAAGATTTCATTGAGATCAATTACTTTTTTTAAATTTGGGTAGGGCTATCTACAGGTACACATCACATTCAAAACATATATGGCTCTTGGCAGTTTCATTTATTTTTATTTTATTACTCAATACAGCTTGCCCAGGGTGGGATTTGAACACACAGCGGCAGAATTGCGAGCCCAAAAAGCCAATACCTTTGTCTACCCCAGTGCCCTCACAGATGGTTTAATACTAGGATTTTCTTCTGACAGGTTTTTGCGTGTCAGGAAGCGATTTACACGAGAAATATCAGTAGGAAAGCAAAACTTATTACGCAGTATGAAAGTATTTCTTAAAGCTGCGCGTTTTATATATTCAGTCGAACCACAGCATATAAATGGAGTCAATGTTCAGGAAGAGGAAGACGATTAAAGAAGTTATCGATGATATATATGTATTCTCTTCATTGTTTTTGAGTTACGAAAAATATGATAAAACAATTGTTGTAAAATGTAAATTATAATACGAATTTATAACATCAATTATTAATATTCCTATTAGAAAAATAAACTGAAATATCTGTCCACCTGACAATACTCCTTTTTTTTTTGTATTCATTAAACAGTGCTATAAATTCATTTTTTAGCCCTCCTTCGTCTAGCCTTGCTGGGAAACAATGAGGGCCCCTCACCCTCCTAAAATGTAAAATTAAATTAATTTAACCTTAAATATGTAAACACCTTAGAATATAAGAAAATAGCATTAGGTACATGCCTTAAATCCGGTACACTGGCACAGCTAGCGTACCGTGAAAGTTGTAAAATATAAAAATAGAGGCAAAAAAAAAAAAAAAAGCCTTGCTGGGAAACAAATCATTTACATTTTCTACTTGTCTTTGCTCTGAGCTTTATCTGAATCGAATTCTCTGGAAAAGCTGAAGACATATCGATCCAACATTACTTATTGATTGTTGTACAGTTAAAGGAGTCCTAGTTATTAATATTTAAAAAAATAATGAACTCGGGTGAATGAATATATTGTGTCTTTTTTTTGTTTCCTCTGTGTCTATTTTCAGATTTCTTTATTTAATATATTAAGTAGACGAACATCTTATTTTTCTTTCGGAATAAAACTGTATGTCATATTTATTTTCCCATTTCCATGAAGAATTATTAATTTATTGTTGACTTTATTACTTACTCACTATCGATCTGTTATCAGCTCAGTGGGAAGGTATCACACGAAGGAGGCCGGCTCATTTTGACAACCTTATATTTTCAACTCTGTTTACTGCTCTGTTAGATGTAAGTGATAATTTCAACAAATAGTTCGTATTGGTAGAAAGTCTAGCTATGAAACTGGTATATTTTTTGTTATTGCGACTCTTGTTTGAGATCTCTCCTTGACGATTTAATCGCAATTCAAAACAATACAAATGCTTTTGTTTTGAACTGATTTTACGAAAATATTCTTGTTCTTTCTTGTTTAGACTTAAACAAGTTTATGCAATTTAGGCTCTGCAAAGGCTCTATTTTAAGGTAAAATATGTTTCTTCCAAAGACTACACATACACACAAACAAACTTTTAATAATTAACTTTATTTAAGAGAAAAACAGTCTTGTTATAACTAATTTCTTCTGATTACTTTATCATCTCTCATTTATGATATTTTGTTAAATCTGAGCTCAATTTTTGTGCTGTCTATCTGCCTAGATCTACTTGAATATTCAATAATCATTTCATTAATTTTATAATTGTAATAATTTTAAAATTATTTTTCAGATTTACTTGAATATCTTAACCACAAAAATAAAGTTTATTATTATTATTAACATGATATTTTTTAAAAACTTCTATTCATTTATTACATTCTGTTAAAAACATTTTGTAATTTGATTACAATGAAAAGTAAAACTGACATTCAATGACAATCACATGAGGAGAGAAGGTGACCAATGACACCACTCTCAGATTATTATTAATATTAATATCTTTAGCATCATAGAAATAATGTTTTCCCAAAATACAAATACTCTTTAATATACCCAATCTCTTTGTTATACCTTTGATATATCTGACCCCTGTAAAATCATATTAGGTATCATGTAATCATGTAATATGCAGTTCATTATTTTCATAAGTTCAGAAGGAATTCGCTTATGTTATGCATACTCTTACAACAATTTCCCACTTTAAGAATTGTAATATTCTTACAGTTTTTAAGGCTTAGAAGAAGTTAATTAGGAGCATAGTATTATTGTTTAGAATAAACCTTATTATAGCTTGTTTAGAATAAGTCCTATAATAGCTAACTATCAACACTAATTTATTTTTTATTTAAATCATAACTGTATGAACCCATATAGTTAAACACACCTAAATCGGGCTTCTACGAAACCGCTATTCCACAGGGGTATAATCAAATTTCCGCTCCAGTAAATAAGCTACGAGACGCCCGCGNTTTTTCATTTAATTTCAGCAACGATTCAAAATGCTGGAGTGGGCTTACCATGGAGTAAATATATCTGTTCCAAGAAATGGTGGAAAAGAATGTGCAGAATTTCTTTCTCCTGTACAAAGGATATTGGAGACTGCCTTAGTTCTCATGTTTGCTCTACCATTTTTTTTGTGGACTTTTATAAATTTGACTCCTTTAAAGACTGTGGACTATAGAAAACAAAAAGAGCCATCTGGAAAACGTGTTCTGCTTGTTCTCTTGTGCCTCATATGGGGAGTTGAAATAGGTTTTAAGTTTTCATCAAGAGCTGTGATATTTCTTCTTAATCCTTGTCATGTTACTACTTTATTACAGGTGAGTAATGTTCATAAAATATTTCATTTTGCTGTTTTAAAAAAAAACAATATTCAACATAACATTTAAGCTATTAGAAGAACTAAGTGGGGTACATCTAAATTTTCTTTATCGGATGATTAAAAGTTTTTTTTTGTTTTCTGAATATATTATATTGTATTTGATCTGAAAAATCAAACCTCCCCTCAACTTAAAAAAAAAAAAAAAAAAAGTTGCGTTTTTCAAGTAAGAAATTAGCTGAATGGATCATGACTATTTCCTATTTATGAGCAAGTATTTTTATATCTTGAAGTATGCAAAGGTTGGTTGGTTTCCAAATTAGATGGTGTGGAGATTAAGAGAAGGACTGGTACACATAATCAAAACTACAAAATAAAATAACATTATATGCGAATTGCGGTTTGAACAAATATACCTTATAACTTAATTATTGTTTTCTTTAGTTTGTTTTAAGTTGTAATCAAAATGATATGTTTCTATTAGAAGCTTTCAGTAAGAAAGAATCTCTTATAACTACAACTAAATATGGTATCAGTTGAAGTCAATTCTTATTATGAACCAAGTATAAAGCCGTCATAGCTGGACTTTGATTTTCTGTCCTGGTGAAGGCGCTTAAAGCATACTTGACTGCCAAATTCCTCTACTACTAGCCTGACAGCAAACAGGTAAATTACCTTTGCTTAAGGCTTGAAATGTAAGGAAATTTATATTCAGGTTTAATGTAAATGAAGGGGAGAACAGTTTTTATTTCAAGCTTAAAAAAAATATTTATAATTATTATATATAGATAAAACTTATATTATCTATGAAAGGTGAAAAAAGTCACAAGAAAGTAGTAGAGATAAGGGTATCGTTTTAGAAAATAATAAAGGAAATGAAAGACTAATTTGTCCCCAACTTACATACTATCAGCCTAAGGCATGAATTTCAAAACCATCATAATAATTATTAAATTACAAAATTATCAAAGAGATTATTTAATAAAGTGCCTGCAGAGAAAGAATGATGTATAATTTTACAAGCTAAGATAATTCAATCTCAATTGCATATAAAATTCTTTAAATTGTATGTGCTATTTTATAATAGATGAAGTAAATTTGCATATTAAATATATATATCTTTTCTTTAACTTTTGGAAAGTTTGCCATTTCATTATATTACGTACTTTGGTCATAAAATTTTTTATCAGTTAACTTAGTAAATCAGAAGAGTTAAACTGTATCATAGGGTATATTTGTTCTAATGGATCAATTTCAACAGGTCTTTAATAGTAATTATGGCCTATTAACATTTAAAATTTAACAATTTATAAATGTTGCATCTTCAAATGGGCTAACTGTTGGTAATACATTCTTAAAAAAGAAAATGCACCTGGCTACCTGAAAAAAATGGTGTTAATGGCTTAATTACCAACTCACAAATAGATCAAGTACTAAGTAGAATCTATGTAAAATGAAAGTGAGGTAGGAAGTGAAACCATTGACTTGAGTACTCAACTCTTATTATTATTACTCAAATACAGGAGAAAACCATAGCTTGATAAAGAATACAAATCCCTAAATGATGAAATAATCAAGCATACCGAACCATGATCCTTAAGAAGCATACCAGAAGATAAGTGGAGGAGTACTGAACAAGAAGAAGAAGAGAAACTTACACAAAAAGACAGAAGAAACCACAGTAGAAATCAAAAATGCTGAATGACATTCGATCCAATTTTGAGTGCTGGGGATTCGAATCCCTTATGTGTGCCTGTTGGGGAAAATATAGTTTACTTTTTTGAAAAAAAAAGATAAATTTGTGATTATGGATAATCATTTCTAAGTAAAAAGTAATTTCCAAGACCTATTACTTAAATACATACAGCCAGGAAAATCTATTCCTAAGTTCTCTTGGGGAATGTGAAAATGAAATGTTTATTTATAAATATTAATTTAGTTGTGGTATATGATCCGACATAAATTTTAAACAATTAATGTGAGGGAATAGAATAAAAATCTGTCTGTCCAGGCCAGGACTCGAACCTGGATCTCCTGCTTTCCAGGCCGGTAAGCTAACCATTGCACCACCAGGACGAGCTAGATAACCTATTAAACTCCCAACACACTAGCGAGAGTCTAATCTACGAGAAAGATGAATACATTGTCTTATGCTTGAAGGAGCTGACATTGTCTAGCTATTTATCGACTCTTCGTTACTTACTTTTTATTCTCATTTATAAATATTAATTTAGTTGTGGTATATTATCTCACATAAATTTTAAACAATTAATGGAATATGAAATCTATCTGTTCCAGCCAGGACTGACTGGAGTTAAATAATCTCAGCTCCTTCGAGCTTAAGAGGATGTATTCGTCTTTCTCGTAGGTTAGACTCTTGCTAGTGTGTTGGGAATTTAATAAGTTATCTAGCTCTCCCGGTGGTGCAATGGTTAGCATATGGGCCCGGAAAGCAGGAGATCCAGGTTCGAGTCCTGGCTGGGACAGATAGATTTTTTATTCTATTCCCTGGTATTAATTGTTTGAAATTTGTATTGTGCTCTCCATTGGTGATGAAGAAATCTATGATGCTATTCAGAGATTAAAAAGCATATATTTTTCAAGAATTATTTATTAATATATGGAGGCAAGAAAATCTATTATGAATGGGAGAAGACAGTGAATGGGAAAAATGAAGCTCCTCCCGCATAAGTTCATTTAATAAAAATTGCCACGAAGGCAATATATACTTTTTCTGAGTGAACAGAAAGCTGTCAAGGGGATTCACAATGTGAATAAGGGTTAGATAGGATAATGATTTGGCATGCCTTGTGCTTTATGCTTCTCAAGAGTAAGCATTAGGAATGCTGGTCTACAAGCTACTTGCTTTTAATTTGGATCTTGTAGGAAGTATCTTAAACACTGTTAAAGAAGCATTCCAAGCTATCAGTATCTAATAGTGCTAAAATGGGACTAATTATAAATGTAGAATAAATAATTAAGAAAACATTCCTACCTACCAGTGAAGTTGATGAAAGATATGTGTCATTTGGAAGAAATAGATTTCAGAGAACAATCCTTCTTAAGCTTGGGATCACAAACAGAGAATGTTGGACTACAACTAAAGCCCAATAGCAAGTCTTTTAAGAGATAAAAGTGTTGTATTAAATATATGACAGTATATGTGAACAAGATGGCTAGAGAAGAAGGACGAATGCTGAGCTGCTGATAAAGACAATTGTTTACACATTTAGAAGGTCACCAAGACTTCCTAGGACAGGTTATATTGTTTGAATTGGTCCGAATGAAATTCCATCCCGAATATTATCAAAATAGATATTTTTACTTAGTAAGTTGGAGGTCTGGGACTCAATTGAGAAGTTTTTGTCGCTGCTGGGACAAGGACTCATCTTGGTCGCAGGAACTGGAGGGCCGCAACACAGAACAGAGATTCCTGGGAGTCTTTGCTGGAACAGGCTCTCAACAAGTCAGAATTGAATCTCATTAAGGAATGCCATATAAGAAGACAAAGATTTGCATGAAGAAACATATTTTTTTATAATAATCTTTTAAAGTTTAAAACAAAGAGAAAAAAATGAGGTAGCTTGCTTGGAAGATTTTTGGTATAAACTCCCAAAATCATAACCTGCAAAACCCCCCCAGATCAAGTGCACTAATGGTATTATACTTGTAAGACTACTAATGGACTACACTTCAGGAAGAATTTTTTTTTTTGGCAGCTTAAGAAGGAAAGGTAGCTTTAAGTTTTAGTTCTTAGTTGGGTAGGACTAGGTGCCTAACATCCTGATGGGAGTATAGTGACTTTTGTTCCTTGGGCATAATACTCCTGTTGTAAGAGAACGGCTTTGCAAATCAAATAATTATTCCCCTTTAGTGCACAGAATAGGAATAGTACATTCCTAATGTACTATGCACAACTTAATCTTTCCTGTATTGATTAGTGAAAATAAAGTGTGTGTGCTTGTGCATATATATAATAGTAAACAAGAACAGTCTCTCTTCACTCCTCACTGACAAAGGGTGAGAAATACCCAAAAATTTTACTCTTAGTGATATTTTCTTTTTGTGTATTCACTGCACTCTTTATCCCACCTGTTCTTATTTACTATACATCACAGGTGTGAGTGTTTCATTTTCTATATATACTCTATATATATATACATATATACATGTGGTCAGACGTGTTAGTTCTTGCACTCATATNATATATATATAAAATAGGCACATACTCACAGACGCATAAGTTATGTATTGCTCTTGTAAATCTTTTTTAATTGAAATCAGTTCTTTTTAAATTTTTCATGTAAGCAAAATAATATTCTGTTCTTTCAGATATATCTACTTGCTGCTCGACCGAGCAAAACTAGCAGTATCTTGTTCCGCTTCCATCTGAACTGCATGAATGGACCAATCCTTGCCCTGGCTTTCCCAGAGCTGGACGCTCTTAATGTAAGTATTATTAAATATAAAAATTAACAAGAACTATTTCATTCCCGGTGGTGTTAATTTTTATAAAAGCTCTGATATTAGTAAAGAGTTTAGGAACATTTTGCTTCTAAATACTCATCACTTATAGAATGAAGCTTCAGTGGAAAATCAAACTAAACATGCTGTTTTATTACTTCAGTCATACATATGTTCTAATTGAGTTTTTTTTTTCATTTTGGAAAAATGAATATAATTATGTTGAATAGATGATAAATGATTTAAAAATTTTTTTTTTAATTTAAAACAACTTAGATTTAGTAAAAGATATTGTAGACTAAAATAAATGGTAGTTTGAAACCCTCGAGATTGATGTAACTACAGACACTTCGCCTAATAACCTAATAACCAGCCTAATGATATATATACATACATATATACACAAACTTAAGAACATTTTCATCTAAAATTTTTTGTTTACTTAAAGTAGTTTCAAGATCGTATCCCTCAGTTTCATTTTCAGGTATTTCTTCCATCATGATCTGCCTAGAATATCCTTAGGTTGTTGATTAGAAATTCGTAAGATTATTAACAGGTCCTCAAAATGAATTTTCTAAATACATCTATTATTGATACAGTAAGGTTTCTTTTATTATCATAAATTAATTAGTCTAAAATGAGTACAGAAAAAGAAGATAGAAATTAAGATAACATTTGGTACAGACAGCAATAAATTCAAAAATTATGATTTACCAACCAAGTTTCCTTTGGCGCTATTACTTGATCGGTCTAGATTTGTTTGTTTTATCTTTAGCACTGAAGTATTATTTAAGCTGAGTTGAGCGCTCTCCAGGTTTTAAGATGCCTTTCAACAGTAGTCGAAATAAAGAAAAATTCTTATCTCTAAAAATTCCTGAAACTTATATATTCCTGAACTATACATCTAACCTGGAAAATTCACTTGGTAGAATGAGAATTAATGATGTGGCTTTGTGTATAATAGCTAAATAATATTTATGTATGCACCAATAAATTATTTTTGTTTAGAAAGTAAGCCTCCCTTGTAACGAACGGATTGTTTATTAGTTGCTAACAACATTCAAATCTGTAAGATTTCATTGAGATCAATTACTTTTTTTAAATTTGGGTAGGGCTATCTACAGGTACACATCACATTCAAAACATATATGGCTCTTGGCAGTTTCATTTATTTTTATTTTATTACTCAATACAGCTTGCCCAGGGTGGGATTTGAACACACAGCGGCAGAATTGCGAGCCCAAAAAGCCAATACCTTTGTCTACCCCAGTGCCCTCACAGATGGTTTAATACTAGGATTTTCTTCTGACAGGTTTTTGCGTGTCAGGAAGCGATTTACACGAGAAATATCAGTAGGAAAGCAAAACTTATTACGCAGTATGAAAGTATTTCTTAAAGCTGCGCGTTTTATATATTCAGTCGAACCACAGCATATAAATGGAGTCAATGTTCAGGAAGAGGAAGACGATTAAAGAAGTTATCGATGATATATATGTATTCTCTTCATTGTTTTTGAGTTACGAAAAATATGATAAAACAATTGTTGTAAAATGTAAATTATAATACGAATTTATAACATCAATTATTAATATTCCTATTAGAAAAATAAACTGAAATATCTGTCCACCTGACAATACTCCTTTTTTTTTTGTATTCATTAAACAGTGCTATAAATTCATTTTTTAGCCCTCCTTCGTCTAGCCTTGCTGGGAAACAATGAGGGCCCCTCACCCTCCTAAAATGTAAAATTAAATTAATTTAACCTTAAATATGTAAACACCTTAGAATATAAGAAAATAGCATTAGGTACATGCCTTAAATCCGGTACACTGGCACAGCTAGCGTACCGTGAAAGTTGTAAAATATAAAAATAGAGGCAAAAAAAAAAAAAAAAAAAAAAAAAAAAAAAAAAAAAAAAAAAAAAAAAAAAAAAAAAAAAAAAAAAAAAAAAAAAAAAAAAAAAAAAA
>KZ808244.1:59948-75360 GCA_000696205.2 Oncopeltus fasciatus
TTTTTTTTATATCTACCTTGACCGAACCCCCAACTAAAATCATCTAATAATGAGAGTTTTGTTTTTAACTATAATACATGTATTTCAATATTGATATCATTTTATAAAATTGATAAATAAAGTTGATAGAAAAACTGGATTTTTATTGTAATTTGAGAAATGGAAGAAGCTCAGGATCACTTTTTTTTTTTTTTCCAAATTTCCTAACCAAACATAAATTGAAATTTCTTATTATTATAGTGTTAAAAAAAAAAAATATTGGAACTATACAAGATATAATAATAGATTATTATTGACAAATCTTATTTGATGTTTTTTTTGTTCTATTTTTTTATCAGAGAAGAAAATTGGTCGTTTGTGTAAATAGGTAATGAGAAAAATTGGGGGAAAAAAGAGTTTTAATTAATTAGATTAAAATAATTTACAATTTTATTATCCGAAGTTTTTTCATTATAATATTTTTATCAACACTCAGAAAAAGATTCGAGATTAATGTATTAAGAGGATCAAGCAGCCTGTTCTCTTTCCTATTAAACATGTTTATCTCCAGTTTAAGTAAGTAAACATATTTAAACATCTATGATTTTTTATTTATAATAATTTGATTTTTTGGTGACTCGAACGCTTGGGCTTGGTTGCATTTTCCCCTCCATTTTTGAGCCATTCTTAGGAAGTTATTTTTTTCTTTGTTGTAATTATTCCATCTTTAATATAAAAATTACTTTTTTCAAATTTAAGATCTTAATTTAACATATAAATTCAGTTTTCGCTAAAAGTTTCATACGACTGGCTGGGAATGGACTAGAAGCCATATGTCTTATTACAGCATGTAATGGGTTCTCGTCCTATTGGCACATTTATAATTCTTCCTCACTTTTAATAAGTCATTTAAGTGCCAAAGTTTGTGAGTAAAGCATTATTACCTCCTCGCCATCAGAAGATACGAGACAGAGGATAATTAATGGTTCGCAGACCCAGAACAAGACAACACATTTGAAATAAACTTTCACAGTCTTAACACACTATGTAAGGCGACTTTAACACAAAACAAACTCAGCTTTATACTGCTCAAATAAATCATCCAAGGTACTCAGTTTTCTACTTAAAACTACCAAAAATTAACTCACTTAAAAAAGATATGCTCAACAAGCTCATATAAAAACTTCATTAATCAAGTTTCTTTCTTTCCTTTATGTACATATATTTAATTTTGTAATATTAATTACAATTTTCAATTTATGTTTCTTTCAAAAAGTTATTTTGCTCATTTAAGCTTTTTTTTTTCCCCGTCAGTGTGCTTTGATATCAGTAGTTGTTCTGATGAAGCCAAGAATAGGAATCCTTTTAAACAAGGTTGTTTAGACTTGAATAGGGATGCTTACTTATATTATGGACGATAAGAATGGCCAGGAATTTTAGGGTCAGGAATCTTCTGGCCGGATATAACTCCGTACAGACCTACAGGACTTGCTGGAGTCCAGTTCCTTGGCCAGAACTAGCTTCCTTTGTAGCTCCTAGCAAAGTCTACAACAACGGACGATAAGAAGGGCCAGGAATTTTAGGGTCAGGAATCTTCTGGCCGGATATAACTCCGTACAGACCTACAGGACTTGCTGGAGTCCAGTTCCTTGGCCAGAACTAGCTTCCTTTGTAGCTCCTAGCAAAGTCTACTACAACGGACGATAAGAAGGGCCAGGAATTTTACTATCAGGAATCTTCTGGCTGGATATAACTCCGTACAGACCTACAGGACTTGCTGGAGTCCAGTTCCTTGACCAGAACTAGCTTCCTTTGTAGCTCCTAGCAAAGTCTACTACAACGGACGAAAAGAAGGGCCAGGAATTTTAGGGTCAGGAATTTTCTGGCCGGATATAACTCCGTATAAGTATCACTGTTCAATACTAAAGCACCTTGATAAAAAGGATTCGATTTCATCAGCACTTTTCAACGATATCAAAGCACACTGAGGAGAAAAGAGGCCTCAGAACTTTTTAAATAACAGCTTGAATATAATGAAATATATACATGAAAAATAAATAAAGAAACTGAACAAATAATGTTTGGAAAGTATTCACTAGTAGTGAGTTGGACTTATCCTTTAAATGGAATTCTGCTAATAAACGTTTATTTAGGTTATTAATAAATTAATTATATAATATTACTAGTATGTTACGCATATATTTATCAATTTACCAAACAAAACTTGGTTCATGGCGTCACTAAACTGCCCCTTAAATTCTAAATGCATTCCTTTTTTTTTCTAGGCATTATGTCCTCCTTGTTTTCATTGAAACTGCCTCACTTTAAATATCTTTGAACGAAACAGACTACAGCTTCAGAATCGGCGTTTCCTATACATCCCTGAGTCGGCTAACCCTAAATTCCCATTCCCTTCTTAAACAATAATTTACATTTAGCAAAATGGCGGGGAGAGGGGGGGGGGTTGAAATATTGATGATGCACTCTTCACATTACCTTTTTTGGGCAATAGCACTTAGAATAGGGAGGGTTAGGTGGGACGGGGTAGTGGGAGGAGTGGGGGTGGGTTCATGCCAGTAGTGTACGACAGCCCTCCGAGTGCACACCTTGCTGCCCTCCGCCTCTCACAGGTTCGTCTCGGTTATACGCTCTTCATCAGAATTTTATTTTTTCAATTTATTTATTTATATAACGGAGCCTTAATATATTATACGTACATAATACATGAATGAATGAATTAATTTATTGAACAACTGATTACACAAAATATATATATGAGAGATAATTATAAAAGATTTTGATGCGCTTATACTTTTTAATTGTTTAGTTAAATAATGTTTCATAAATAAATATTGATTTATATTTATTTTTAGAGAGTAGTCATTAGTGTACTAAATCAATATTTAAATATTATAACCTTCAACATTAAAACAATTATCTTGTTAAAATTAATGATTTTACCTTAAAATTAACGATTTTGTGGAAAAAAATAAATATTAATACATTCTCAATGCAATAATTTACGACGATTATAATATCAATTCAATTTTTTAAATTTATCTGAAATGAAAATTTGATACAAAGAGCGATTCCATTACGGCCCAATATATTTATTTTGGATGAAATATAAATATACCCATTGAATTATAATAAATAATATAGTATTGGATGATTGAACATTAATATACTTGTCCATAGGTAGATTTTGGCTTTTATAAGTGATGAAGTGGCTAAGTATTTTGATTATTACAGGATAGATTTTTGAAATTTCTGACATAGCAATTAAAATTATTGATAAAATTTATACTGCATCCCTTTTGTTACAGAAACACTACTCAAGCCGAAAACTTCGCCATCTTTTAACATATAAACAAAACTAAAATAATTTATTGTAAAATTATTTATACATATAAATGTANATTAGTTTTTGAAAATTCGGGCGAAATTTCGCTATTGAGGTTGTTTTTGGAACAGATTTTTTAAAATAGTTATTTCTATACTCTCTCCGATCCTATCTACAAGTCAAGAAAATGATGGTCACTAATATATATATATATAGTAGATAGTTGGCAGGCTGACTGCTAACACACACGCGCGCGCGTTTTTTAAAATAAAATTAGGCTTGTAACTTTTAAATGCAATATTCGTACCTCCAATGTAGGATCGGTGAAGATCTGTTTAAATTTTTCAAATATATCATGTACCCACGAACTTTCCACGAAGTTATTTGGGTTGTTCTCATGTAGAAATTCTAGAAAACTCGCATGAAACTTAAAAATAATTATTAAAAATATTGATTTTATTATCTAAATTGCCTAAATTCTGTTAAACTAAAAGCCAAGCTAAAAAACATATTAATCTCTAGAGCCCATTTGTATATTATTTAAATGCCGAATGTCAAGTTAATTATTAGTTTTATATACCACACTGGAACATTTTTTTTTATCGAAAGTTTCTTAAATGTATTAAATGCTATTTCTTTTCTTTATTTTTGACTTTGACTTCTTATTTTAGAACATAAGAAAGTTGTTTTTATTAAACCTTTTGTAATCCGTCTTCATTTCTTTCTGCTTTCTAAGTTAGAAATGCTTTCTAAATTCAATGCTGAGAAATTTGCTCTGTTTACTCATTTCCCAACTTGTCGGAATTCGTTTTATGACGCGTGAGAAGATCTGTAGATTGTTTTTTTTCCTTCGTAAATTATTGCTCTCTCGACTTCTGTCACGTCACGTCTTCACTGTAAATTGTTCTTCTGTCCTCCAATCCATTTCAATAGAAAAGCTCTTTGGAATGCTCCAAGTATCTGTATTTCTTCTGGAATTGACACACACAGGGAATCGTAGAAGGTAATATCAGAGATGTGCACTCTGGCGGTGGCATGGTCATCTATTTAGAGTTTTGCATTAGCTAGTGATATATAAATAAAACTAGGTATTCGTGGAGGAAATTGTGACAGTTGAATGAAAACATATTTAGTATTCAAACTGTTTTATTATGGCCAACGCCTCGGTCTACATTTCAGGCCACATACTGCAACTTCTAACAAAAATAAATAAAAAACAAACATTAATAGATTTAAATAAAAAAATAAAAGATAAATTGAAATTAAGTTTGGCTATTTTAGTTCTAATTTGAAATTTTTTTGGAACTGTAGTTTTAGTATTGCTTATGAAGTTTTTTTTATTTTACTTAAAATTTGTTAATTTAATTATTTATACTTTTACTATAAAAACCTCAAAATTGCTCAACTTTTGAAAATATCAATTGGTTGTTTGATTACAGAATTTGTTTTAACCAAACATTTTGACGAAACCTCAACCATTTCTCCACACAGTTCTAAATGAACTAATCCCCATTATATTATTTAATTCATGTCCCGAGTGGTCGATTCTTCTACGGTCATATTTTCAGACAATTTTCACCCTTACTCATTAAACAATATGGCTTTGGGGATAATTTGTTCTTTGTTTTAGGTAAATATTAAAAAAAAATTCCTATTCGGTTCATGTAATTATATGTTGTAACAAGAATTTACTCAGAAATTTAGGAAACATTTATATTATTTTGTTAGATTTATATTAAATAAATTGTAAAAATGATAAAATAATATTTTTGTAAAGCAGAATTTTTTGTCTCCTCAGTCTTATATACTACCTAATGTATTGTATGTCGACGACGGATATGCTTTTGAACAAGTATTTCGTTTTACAATTTGCTTACATTGTCCATGTAAATAAATTTTACATTATCATATACATTGATTTTTTACTGCACAATGGAACAGTTTACAATTTTAAACTTTTCGATAAGTCAAATATATTGTTTATGTAAATATAGGAGTTTCACTCTCTTAAACTCAAAATGTGATTGTAAATGTAGCCGATATTTTGAATTTCTTTATACAACCAGCTTCAAAATTTGAAATAATTTTATTTTTTTTTGTGTATTGGCGTTACATGTAGAATTGATCAATTTCATCGGTGTGTTAATTGTCTTCATATATTAAATATTTCCAACAGAGGATTATTATTTTTATTATCAACGTTTTTATGAAGGAATATATCTTTCCAATTCGTTTATATGTGTGTCACACTTGGGCCGCGTAATCTATGAAATGTTTCCCATGTATCATTTAAGATGGTCATAAGTGATAGTAAATGGAAGCATATCTTTCTAGCTGAAGAGTGATATAAGCATAATAGGTAAGACCTTAACTCTAGACTCGCAGGGAAGAAAGAGTGGGGGGAAACAATCAGCCACCCGCTATTGTAGTTATATTTTCAAATATAGAATATATGTATTTAAAAAAAAAATATATATATATATATTTAGAAAAAAATATAGAAAATTACATTCTACACCTATTTTTTTTTTTTTTTTATCATCTTTTCTAGGTCGAATTAGAACAAATGTATTAGGATTAAATGTTGCTATTTTTCTAAACCCCACTCTTCCTCATTTCATTACAACTATCATATAAACAAATTATTTCATGGGTTTTTAATGAACAATCTAAATAATCAATTTGATATATATATAGACAGGAATATGTATCTGTGTGTTGGAATATTATCGACAGTTCTCTTATATATTGTAATTTATATTAGAAAATGTTTGTAGAGTGTAGACAAAATATAAATCAAGCCATCTAAAATACTTAAACTACAAAATGACACTGATTGGAAAAAATATCTGACTAAATATTTATTGAATTATAAGGCCTCAACTATAACTAGTTAGACCTTGTTTATAAATATTCATAATTATCGAGATTGTTATTTCCTATCATGATATAAATAATAATGCTGAGCTTCAAACAAATATTTAATCAGGAATTGATTCAGCAGAATCTCTGATACGATTTCCTCATTAAAACAACATTCCTATAAAAATTGCTTTTATTCATATGTGTCATTAATTAAAACTGCTTTCAGCTTTCTAAAAATTATATTCCTTTTTAATTGAAATTCTATCAGAATTGTTTTTGCTTTTACAAAATGAAAATTGATTTTCAATTACTTTTCTTTCTTAAAATTTTGGTACATTGAGTTTTAGTGAGTTGTGCTATAAATATGGCTTTACTATGAGGCAAACATTTTTTTTTGTAATGCTGCAGATAAAATTGTGATTAATATATAAACTAAATTTGTTTATTTTATTATAATTTTGCTAAAATTGAGAAACTAAAATTGTGGTAAGTGGCATGGGTATAACCACACTAAATCCATGTAGATACCACTTTTGGAATAAAATTATCTATAGTTATCCACGGTTTCCAATCTAAAATTAAAACATTACTTAGGACCTGAAGAATTTGACTGCTCTCATCTATTCTGATATTAATTATTTCAGCCGATTTCTTACTTCATAATTATTTACCATTATGAAGCATGATTTTAGGTTCTCATCACCTATAATATAGGTGTATATTTTAGGTCATAATTCTTTGCAGCATCCATTA
Source organism: Oncopeltus fasciatus (assembly GCA_000696205.2). Lineage (NCBI taxonomy): Eukaryota > Metazoa > Arthropoda > Insecta > Hemiptera > Lygaeidae > Oncopeltus > Oncopeltus fasciatus. The sequence continues at coordinate 66,889 of KZ808244.1, forward strand.
AATAATGCTACTGGGGATGTGGTCGGCTTGGTCCCACCGAGCACATCCTCCTTCACAGGAGTGTCACATAAAGCTATGATGGACCTTACATTCTTACATTAAAATGATGGGCCACGAGGCGCCGCGGGGTGGGCTCTGTCTGTCTCTGTCCGTCGGGATGGGGCCTGTGTCAAGATCAACTTAAGGTTGATTAAAAAAAAAAATAAATATGGAGGGCGCTGATAACCTCTGCAGTTGAGCGCCGTAAATCCCCAATAAACGAACAATAATGCTACTTTTCACTTCATTATAAAGTGTTTCTCTTCAGTTCATCTGTAACAAAAGTAAGCTTCCATGTAATTCATACATCTCTGAATATATATATAAATAAATAAAATATGCAAAAACACCTTGCGGGAATCGTAGAAGGTAATATCAGAGATGTGCACTCTGGCGGTGGCATGGTCATCTATTTAGAGTTTTGCATTAGCTAGTGTTGTCAAGTGCAGTCAAACCGCTGAATTACTAAATGCATATTGTGGCATTTTCCAATCTAAGCAGAAGCAATACCATTAGTGGTAGCAAGTGGAACCATGTTCATAGTATGACATATCGGGATTCGCACTTAGAAGTCTCCCAAAGATCTTTTACTCAATACAAACCCCACCTCTCCAATCTTTGTTTTACGGTTCGGAGAGGATTATATTGCTATCCCCATGAATTAGTTATCTTCTTCATACTGTCCACATATCCGCCCATCCCCCTCCCCCTCCCTACCCATATTCTACTTTACAAGCTATCTTTCCTCCCCACCCCGATCTCATATAACTTCCCCATAATTCCCTAATGAAGAGGATTACGGTAAAAATGTCAAAGTCAATCTCTCACCAACGCACATTTAGAATAGAACAGAATAATTATGTTTAGAAATATAAATACATTTAGTTATGTCATGTAATATATGTAATTTATATTTAACACATCATTATCAGTAATAATCACTGTTTCATGAAAAGTGTAAATAACAACTTTCTTTGTATATAACAAATAACAATTATAGTTTACTACTAATTACCGGCACATATATATAAATATACTTATATACATAGAGAGAGAGAGAGAGAGAGAGAGAGAGAGAGAGAGAAAGAGAGAGACAGATGGAGGGAGAAAGAGAGAGAGAAAGAGAGGAACCTTAACTCTAGACTCGCAGGGAAGAAAGAGTGGGGGGAAGGACGATAAGAAGGGCCAGGAATTTTAGGGTCAGGAATCTTCTGGCCGGATATAACTCCGTACAGACCTACAGGACTTGCTGGAGTCCAGTTCCTTGGCCAGAACTAGCTTCCTTTGTAGCTCCTAGCAAAGTCTACAACAACGGACGATAAGAAGGGCCAGGAATTTTAGGGTCAGGAATCTTCTGGCCGGATATAACTCCGTACAGACCTACAGGACTTGCTGGAGTCCAGTTCCTTGGCCAGAACTAGCTTCCTTNAGAGAGAGAGAGAGAGAGAGAGAGAGAGAGAGAGAGAGAGAGGATTTGCAAGTCCCAGACGCATCCTCGAACACCCCCGCGAGGGAGAAGGGAGCCCAGGGCCCTAGGACTCTGCGAAGCCACAGCCTACATTTCTGAAGTTCCGCGGCCTCCCGACTGAGCCGACTGTCTTGCTCACTTCTGACTTCGCCTCAATAAATATTTATGAAGGTACATCAAAGGGACGCCCTTAAAGCCCACTTCATGAAGAGCCCTCTCAGAGCCAACGGTTATTCAACATTTAAATACTCCTGAACTTACCCTATTGAGGGATGTATTTGCTTTTCTCGGGATGTGTATCCTCTTCATAATAATTCATTTTATTTTGTGGTTTCTTGAGAAACATCTCTCTGTTTTTCCTCTGTCTTTCCCTTTTTATAAATTAAACAATTTTAAAAGCAGAGTTTTTTAAAAATTAATGTGTATTATTCTTTTTTTTTTTTTTTTATTTTTTAAAAATTGAATCAGTTTTGAAAAAACTAAAAAAGAAAAAGAAAAAAAAATGAAAAACTTTGCACAGTTTACCACACTTATCATTGGATCTCAAATGTTTTGATAAATTTTTAGTAGAATTATTATTTTGTTTCTTAGTATATGGCTATTTTAATATAATTATTACTTGAATCAGTTAAGATATAAAGATTATATTTATTTGTTGTAAATCATTACCTGAAAAAAGATATACTATTGGGTGATTTAAAATCTGTTAATGGGGATCAGATTTACCCAAATCAGATCTCCAAACAACAAATACAGCAAGGGACAACACTAAAATTGACAATTTTTCAATTACTAGTCTTTCTCCTACCAGTAACACGAGCCTTCTTTGGGGTAGACCATTTTGAAATATATATTCGTGCTTTATTTTTGCTGTGCTGACGCATAAGTTCCAATCGCAGGCTTTCAGCTCCGTTACCAAAATGCCAGAAAAGTTGATAGAATTCTTTATTATAACATGAAACCAATTTAAATGTATCGATGGCATTTTTCAAATATTCCTAATCGAGATCTAAAAGGGGTCATTTTTTAAAAAAATTGATTAGTTTTTGAAAATTCGGGCGAAATTTCGCTATTGAGGTTGTTTTTGGAACAGATTTTTTAAAATAGTTATTTCTATACTCTCTCCGATCCTATCTACAAGTCAAGAAAATGATGGTCACTAATATATATATATATAGTAGATAGTTGGCAGGCTGACTGCTAACACACACGCGCGCGCGTTTTTTAAAATAAAATTAGGCTTGTAACTTTTAAATGCAATATTCGTACCTCCAATGTAGGATCGGTGAAGATCTGTTTAAATTTTTCAAATATATCATGTACCCACGAACTTTCCACGAAGTTATTTGGGTTGTTCTCATGTAGAAATTCTAGAAAACTCGCATGAAACTTAAAAATAATTATTAAAAATATTGATTTTATTATCTAAATTGCCTAAATTCTGTTAAACTAAAAGCCAAGCTAAAAAACATATTAATCTCTAGAGCCCATTTGTATATTATTTAAATGCCGAATGTCAAGTTAATTATTAGTTTTATATACCACACTGGAACATTTTTTTTTATCGAAAGTTTCTTAAATGTATTAAATGCTATTTCTTTTCTTTATTTTTGACTTTGACTTCTTATTTTAGAACATAAGAAAGTTGTTTTTATTAAACCTTTTGTAATCCGTCTTCATTTCTTTCTGCTTTCTAAGTTAGAAATGCTTTCTAAATTCAATGCTGAGAAATTTGCTCTGTTTACTCATTTCCCAACTTGTCGGAATTCGTTTTATGACGCGTGAGAAGATCTGTAGATTGTTTTTTTTCCTTCGTAAATTATTGCTCTCTCGACTTCTGTCACGTCACGTCTTCACTGTAAATTGTTCTTCTGTCCTCCAATCCATTTCAATAGAAAAGCTCTTTGGAATGCTCCAAGTATCTGTATTTCTTCTGGAATTGACACACACACACACACACACACACACACACACACATTTTATCAACAACCCATCTGTTACATTTCACCCCATGACTAGCAATACGCAAAATTTTGGGAATGTCCTTCTAAAATACACAATAACTTTCCAAACCTAAGATTTCTCCAATAAGGAAAGATACTATTTTCATCATGTTTTATATTACATCTTTCGTACTTTATATAAAATATGAAATATTTTTTGCCGAGAAATGAATCAAGCTTGGAGTCTTTGGGTTTTGAGGTACTTCGAGTATTGTTCCATACTACATTTTTCACAGTTTTGGTTGTATTTAATAATTTTAATAACTGTGAGGTTAGCCTTATTCCCAATTTCTATAAAGTTTTTGATGATATTCACTTGAGACTTTTCATTTTAGAATGAAAAGAAATGCAGACTTCGCTACATCATCTCAAGTGTCAAGCGAGAGTTCGAGAAGTGTTTCGCTGCAGTAGGGGTTATAATCAGTTTAGAGTAATGAAACTCAACACAGATTTGTTTATTGATAAAATATTCTATAAGTGTGGAGGATTACATGGTATGGAAAGCTCAAAGACAAGTGTTCACCATCCGCAAAATTAAGGAATTCGCTTAGTTTACACAGCTCTTGCGTGACTGACTATTTATTCATATAACCTTTACTTGATTTGATAGTACTATAATAATTTATGTAATCATACCCTTTCATTCTTATATTTTTGTAAACATAAACATGTTTTTTAGATACTTAAATCAATACTGTCTTACTTACAACGGGCTGCTTCAAGATAAGCACTGATTCCCGGGATCTTGCAACACTGTCTGCCTCCACAAAGCACAATCCAGTCGTCAAGACTTAAGCCCCGCCTAGTCATCTCTTCCTCGAGTCCTCTCAGCTTCACTTTGGTATTCCTCGTCTGCGTTTTACCGTCAAGTGGGACACTCCATTCGGCCTTCGTTCATCCTGCATCCGTCATCCATATGAGCTTTTGAGCTGCTGCCATATCAGCCTATCGGAGAGCCAACCCTGCTACGCGGTGTATTTACCCGTTGCTTCATGATCCTGCGTGTCCTCTTAGCTAGTTCTTATCTCATTTTCAGTCTATTTCTTCCTCAGCGACCAAGTCTCCGCTCCGGACAATGTACCTTCCACATCCCATCATGTATAAGTTATTTGGTCTCAAGTGAATGGTCCTTACTCCACAGGAATCCATGCAGGGTATCCTTGCCTTTCATGTCCTCTCTTTAATCTTCGCCCCCACAAGACCAAGATGAATCAATTAAGGTTCCGAGATACTTAACGACTTTACTTCTCGGAATCCAGCCAAAGGAGGTAACAAGCTCAGGGCATCGCTCAGTTCTCACAACAGCCACAGACGACACACTCAGGCATGAAGAACCTCTTCTACAGTGTCACCTTCCCAGGAGGGAGTGACCTGCCGATTCCAATGTTCCTCCATCATCAGTACCTAATGATTTATGAACCATGCTCCACTCCTTTTTCACTAATTCTGTGTTCTCTCTTCTTCTCTCATAATCCTTTTGGTAACAGTAGTCCCATAAAGGACTTCCTCATCTACCTTAAAGTGTGTCCTCTCTCTCCTAGACTCTTTTCTCTCCTCCTTTGTAATTCCAGCGACACTAAAACACATACAAACGAGCTCAAACTGACTCTGGAAGGCAAAAGTGAAAATGTACTCATAGTAACAGAAGCTCGACTGACAAACTACTTTTTCTAGTTCGTTTGGGAATCCTACATCGCGCTAGAGCTCAAACTTCTATTTTTATGTGAACTCTAAAAAGAAACAACCAGCAAAATAAAATGAAGTAGGCTAATTCCTCATATTAATTATAGGAATCAGACGGGATTCAGAGTAGCCATATGAAGAAGGCATTTATGTATTTTTTATATTTATTTTTGAAAAGTTCCATTAACTCAATTGTCTGATATGGCATACTCCTAAAAAATTTTTCCAATTTCCCTGGTCGTTTTTGCTCTTCGTTAATCTCCCAATTCGTTCAATTATATAATAGTGTTGAAGAAATATTGTTTTTCCGCAAGAGTAATACAACTTGGCCTTTTGCTAGAGTATGTCTTTTTTGTTTTATCAAACAATTTCAACTATTTTCAGGTTAACAAACTTGTGTTGTTCTGAATGATTGTGCAATTTGCGCCTATCACAAGTTCTTGTTAGACTTTATTTATTATTTCTCATATACAAGAGATATGTAATTCACATAAAAACATATGAGACGGAAGAGAATTATGAGGCAAGACAGTATATAGCAAGACCTAAAAATTTTAAGGAATGGCAGAAGAAAGGAATATGCTGAGAATGTTATAACATGCGCAGTCATTTGTCAGTGACAGAGGCTTTTGTTTCGTATCCCATCCTGACTTGTCTACAGATCAATAAATAATTTTCCTCGCTAAATTTACCACTGGTCTATGAATACAGCTCATTGCAGAGTATCTATTTCTCACACCATGTCCTGCTTTAAATTATAAATAAAACAAAATTATGTTTTTAATTTAAAAACCCACAATCTTGTGACAACAAAGTATATGGTGTGATCACTCATTAGATGTTCCTTCTTCGTACCGCAAGTGAAATCTTGAAAGCCTTGAAAAAGTTATTGAAAAAGTATAGACATAAATAATTATTCAAATGGAGAATTTTTTGACCATAGTCTAAAGTGTTTGGGTTTTCGTCTCGTTAAGAGAGAAATATACGCAATTTCTTCTACATTTCAGAGTTTTCCTGTAAGAACTCACTTTGGTACATTTACAATCTCAGCTTCAGTAATAAAATACTTTTTATGACTAAAATAAAATATAATTTAAAGAAAACAAAAAGACATTACTCTCTAAAAAAACAGAACCAAGTTCAACCCCAAAAATTTCGCAGGCGTTAATAGCCATCAGGTTTCCACGTGAAAAAAAAAAAAGTGTACTTTTTTTTAAATTTGTATTTTTTTGGTTCTACCTTGACCGAACCCCAACTAAAATCATCTAATTATTGATCATTATTGATTAAATCATAAATCAATTTCTGTTCTATGCAAGGTTAGCTCTACGTATCAATAAAAAATATAGGGTAAAAAAAAGAGAAAATTTAACTTGGTTACGTGCAACATATCAAAACGACATATACAATGTCATTGAAAAGAAAAATAACCTTAAAATCCATTTAAGTAAATTTAAAGTGATAATGAAATGAAGTGATGGATAATTAAATTAAAGTTGAAATTAAATTTATGTTGGAGCAAATGGATATTTGTTTAATCAAATATTCCCGTCCTGAGGGCCACTTATTTATATTTTTCCATGAATTTTATTATAGTGTGAGAATGGTCGGGGTTTCGGCCAGGAAGAAAAAAATATACACCACAATTTGGAGTAATATTTTTATTTATGCCAACGTTTCGGCTTAGCTAGTAAGCCATCATCAGGGCAATGGTGTTGGGTGGAGAAATCTCCCCAGGGCGGTGTCTGTTCACATTGTGTCACATTTTATTATATTTTGATAGAACACTAATACCTAAAAGCGCATCGGGGTTGCCAACTGAAAATGTGAAGGGAACAAAACGAATTACTGAACAAACTTCATTTAGTGATATGAAGTATTACATTTACTTCATGGATTTAGTTAGTACATAGTTCATTTCATTTAGTTATAAAAGGTTTTTCCGTCTGAGAATTTTCAACAGTAAATCTCGAACATTAAACGAATCAACAAGGTCACTTCTCAATCTGCTTTTGTACCATCATGGCAGCTTAAATATCGTATCATGCCTGGTTTGAATAAATATTCTTAGTATTCATTTTTCAAAAGTTTGTTAAGATGAAAATAAATTAAAAAAAAAATGAGGAATCATGCAAATTATAGAGAAAGCAAGGAATAAAAAAGTAAAGAACACAAAACCTGGCTCTATCCAGACTGAGAAGAAAGAGTTGGGAAGTTGTCCATATACATTTTTTTTTCATAGTTATATTAACCAATAAAAACTAAAAAAAAAAATTAATTTGCTCTTATTATATTGTAAAAACTTTTTCTTAACAATAAAATATAATGAGTTTATCAGTGTTATAAATTTTGGTCTTTTCCTAGGTACCCCTTCTCCCTGACTGATTTCAGCCATTAACGAACTCATCTTGCGGTTAGCAAAGATAAAATACAGAATTGGGTATCATTATTTAAAAATTTCGGACGTTAGTGAGCTTACAGACTTTTGTGAAATTTTAGATTTCATAGGGTTGTAATTCCTATACAATACTTAGCGATTATAAATAATCCTTTTAGAGCATTCTCAAAGCTTGTTAAATCCCATTATAGTTTTTTAAGTAGACTCGTCCCTTACGAACCTACTCCACAGCATTGAGTCAAGGGGTTAGAAATTTGTGAAAAGTTATTTAACAACCCTTATATGAGATTTTACGGGGAGATTGTCACGCCAGCTAGAAATCGCGGTCAAACTGTTTTACCGGTTGCTGAAAGGGGACAATTTTGGAAAAAAATCTATGCGTGTTTTTGGAATTTCTAATGTGTTTTTCATCACGAATTTCTTCGTGGTGGATGCTCTATGAATTCTGAACTCTACTGCAAACAACTGGAAAGATTTTACATGGAGTTATCGGAACTTTATCCTGCTTTGTTCAGCAGAAAAGGAGTTTTATTCCAACAAGAAAAATGTTGCTCCTCACACTTCCAGTCGAACCAAAAAAAAACTTCAAGGAACTTCAGGGGTACGAACTCCTGCTGCCTCATTCACCATACAATAAATACCTCGCACCATCGGATTACTACTTGTTTCGATGCATGGTACATGTTCTTCGAGGGACAAAATTTGGTAATTTTGTGGAAATTGAACTTGCGGTCCTTTCGACTCTTCAAAAGGCGAAAATTCCTTTCCAAGGAATGCATCAACGTAAGATCGTGCATTAGCTCGCGGATGGGTAAGAACTGTAGATATATATACTATTTATATATAGTATAATATATATATTTATACTATATATATATATA
>KZ808244.1:75377-93964 GCA_000696205.2 Oncopeltus fasciatus
TAGTGTCAAAGGAGAATAACGCTTCCTAGGAGAGATGTTACCAAACTTTAAGGGAGCTTAAAGGCACCACATGATATAAGCTCCCTTAAAGTTTGGTAACATCTCTATATATTTTTTGTCGGTTTTCAGTGACATTATTTCCGATTAGTAAGGCCATGTGAAGAAAACACACACACACATATATACATATATATGTATATGTACTATTTTGAATAAATCATAATACTTTTTTTTTTAATTCTTGCGAGATTTAGGTGTGAATAGCATAAATTTCTTACGTTAATACTGTTAGTATATGTGTTATAACTAATTATTAAATCAGAGCTAAAAGCGAGGCTTAATAGTGTTTTTTTTTGTGAAATAATATTTTTTTCTTTTGCATATTCGATAACATATAGTCTTCTAGTCAAAGCAAGCAAGGCCGTCTACAGATCTGTTTTCATTTCCAAAGGGATATTAACTTACATGTAGTGTAAGCCCTTCAGCAAAAAGTGAATGACTCTTGTCTCGAGAGGAGCCATTGCACCCCTTCTGATTCTTGCAAACTTCGAGCCAATTTGTGAGAGACACCCCTGATTTTTCCGAAATTTCTCAAACTCTGTGTGAGATCATCGGCTTGTTCCCCCAGTACGGAATTTCAAGTACGGCGAGAGGAGAATTAGAAATGAGGAAAAACTTAGTCACTTTTCCTACCATGCTCTCCTACAACTTTTCTGTATGTTCCTTCTCAGCCCCTTGGTCCTTTTTTCTCTTTTCTCGCTTTATTTATTCCCCTCCTCTTTTATTAAGTAATTTATTTTTTTTGGTAAACTCTCTTTATCAGTTTTGAACTTTTATCGCCTAGAGACTGTGAAATTAATTACAATAAGAAAAAAAATCAACTGTCGCTGAGAATAATTAAAAAGATCTTGCCTTAACAAAAATTACCTTTCTGCTTGAGGCAAATTGATTTTAATTCATAAAATATTTATGCATAATTAGGCTGGCATCTAGTCCGCGATAGTGATCTAGACTTGGATGGACATCTTTATAGAGGGCTGACTTCTGTACGTGGGCGACAGTTTTAAGAGACCCCTGGCTGGACGATTCTTGGGGGTAGGCGTGGTTGCTGCTTTGATACTTGTTGATTGTACCCTACCCCCTGTAGCTGGTGGGGTGATTTTTTGAGCAGAGGGCGCAAGCAGCGGGTTCCTCCCTTCTCTTTTGACAGCTGTTGCTGTGGTGCATTTTGTACGCAGTTGCAGTCGCTCTTCATGGTACGCCCAATTTGCTGACCATAACAACAAAGACTGTGCCACATCTTTACCCAAGGGTTCTCCACTTGTATTACCCTGTTGCGCGGTGCCGGAACTGTGTGTATTTCCTGAGGATTGAGCATGTTTCGACATCTACGAAAAACGAAGGTAGTTTTCCTCTTCTAGTGCTTAGAACATTAAGGTTGTTATTCACCACGAACCCAAAATAGTTAAGTCCTTCCTTTATATCGTCTATTAATGTAGTTTGGGCCCACAGACATCTCGAGGAAAACATGTATAGAGGAATTTAAAAACTATAGGACTATGAAATGTTTAATTTAACTTTTCCGGGATTACTTTATTTAGACTTTAATTTTCATTAATAATAGACTAGTTTTATTTTTTTTTCTACCCAGAATTTTTTTCTTTAAAATGTAGTAAGGTAAATTCCAGTAGATTAAAAAACTTCATTAAATAATAATAATAAAAATATTTTAAAATGCAGTTTGAATGTTAATGAAAATTCTTGTTTTGTAACTATAAAAACTTTTTTTTGCAGGACACTTATGCTAACAAAATATTTTATTTCTTTATTAGCTAACTAACAATGAATTCGTTAAGGAAATCGATAGAAAAAAATTATATTATCGTGTATCGCCTACTCGAATTTGGGATCCGTAGTTTTATATGAGGTTAAATGAGTTGGATAGTCAGCTGCTAGACTTCTAGTCGAGTCAGACTTCTATTTGGTAGGGACTGTCCTGTTTTATTCCTCAAATTTAATGAAAAGCAGCTTTACTTTCTGGGGCCCACAAAGCTTAAACTGAGACAAAACGCGTTCTGGTGAGGAACGTTGGTACTAATGTTTTGAAAAGGATTTGCATTTAAAGCAGAAGAGATGGGGCACAAGAATTCTACACTCCACTGGTACTCGTTACGTCACCTATTTGTCCCCTCTACAGGTATGTTCTGTTTCTTCCATTCTTTGCTCTTTCATTTCAGCAGATTTCAATTAGGGAAATCAAGCTGTTTACTTTTTCTTTGCTATGATACAGCTTTTAAAAAATTTCAGCGGATCTTAACCGATCTTAAATTAGAGAACCTAAAAGAAAGGTCCGTTAAAAATTTATGTGTATCATCATTATGTGTATATCAATGAAACCAAATTCGTTCTTTAACATTTTTTTCTGACAATCCATTGAATGTGTTCGTTAATGGCTAGAACCGCCAAAGAAGAGGGGAGGTTTAGAGTGGAACCAAAATTAAAAATCTTAATATCTTCCTTATTATCAGTGTCAGTAGAAAAAAGTATAATAATAAAAAAAAATATGTAAAATGTGCTTTTGCAACTTATATATTTAATAATATTAAAAAACAAAAATAAACTATTATAAAACTCTGAGGTTGTACTTTCGACACTAGTGCGGGTAATTTAATAACTTATCAGACTTTTCCTGGTAGCATAATCGATAAATGCACCGGCCAGGATAGCAAGAGATCCAGGTTCGAGTCCTGGCTGGGACAGTTAGATTTTTTATTCTGTTCCCTTGCACTAAAAATTAGTCGTAATATATAGTATTGTATGGGACTTGCCATATTAAAAATATGTCACAAAATCGGTATTTGGCTTATTAGAGTCATGAAAAAATTTGAAAACAAAACAATTGTTTTGTAATATAATAAGGAAGATATTTACAAATATAACTTTCACTATACTCTCCCGTACAGTCTTGAGCAATGTTTATTGGCCGTAGATTATACGCTGATGGTGTTTCCAAATTGTACAATAAATATACTTATTTGCTTTTATTTATGTCTATCTACAATGAAACTTGGGAAATCTGCTCGGTCTACGCAGTTCCTTTGTTCCGTCTTCCCTTATCTTTCTCTCTCTCTCTTTCTCGTTCCCTCTTCTGCTACTCTGTATGTGCCATCTTTCCCTCTTCCTCACTCTGCCGTCTGTCTCCCACACGCTTCCTCTCCTCCCTGCCGAACCGAGCCCCTTCTAAGCGGAAGAAGAAGTCCAATCATGAAGAACTCTCATAAAGTCCAAGACGTGATGTGGGGGCGAGAGGGTCGTGGCTGCCTTATTTTCAGGAATTTTAGTTGCTCGCCCTACACATCCTGCAAGCTACAGTATAGGGGCCAATTTTTCTTTCTTTCTCTACTTACATCAGTTATATTTATTATAGACGAAAAAACATAAAGCCAGAACGTTGGGCATTTTTGCTGTGTAAGGCTTTTATTACTGTACAAGGCTTACATACATCTATGTGTAGAATTACAAGTGTCATTAGATATTAAGATTGTACAGCCCATTAACTTATAAATAAATGAAGATTTAAAAGTAATCTATATCTATTATCTTAGGAAAAATTACTATCAAAGGGTAATTGTCTAATATGTCAAATTCAATTGTTCTTGATGAGTTGGGATCATAGTATCGGAAATGGTCTTGTAGGTCCTATATTGTAATTTGAGAAGTTAATTGTTCATGATTAAGGGATTACAATGTGCAAACACACACACACACGCACACACACACACACACGCACACGCACACGCACACACGCACACGCACGCACGCACGCACGGACGAACGCACGCACGCACGCACGCACGCACGCACGCACACACACACACACACACTCATACACACACATATATTTATATAATTACGTACAGCTTATTGAGACTGTAAATATGTTTATCAACTTTTTTTTGTTAAAACATATTTAAAATAAAGGGGAAAAAAAAGAAGCCCAGAAATGGTTTTGTAGGAGTTCCCGAAGAGGAAGTAACAAAGTAATAACAGCTGGATTATTCTGGCAAGATCCTATCTGACTGACAACAGATCAATTGTAACTTACAATTTTAATTCTAATTACTTATTTTAAATAATTTTTTCTTTTATCTTCCTTTCTTCTTTTACTTACTACTATACCGTAATAATTATTATTATTGTCATTAAACTTGTCTTTAAATACATATTAAATCCAATAAGAATATCCCTCAGAGTTCAATATAATTGAGAAATTATTAATATAATTAATTGAAAACCAATCTACAGGAATGGCTCGAGAAAAATCACTTACTTTTTTCTTCTGAGAATACCAAATGCGTAATGTTCTCCAGAAAAACACCTTCAACTGAGAATCCAGAGCTCAGTATGTATGTCAGTTGTCTACGTTTTCAAGAAGAAGTGAAGTTTCTTGGTCTGACACTGGATAAAGACGCTAACTTGGTCAGACCGTAATAGAACCTTACGAGACGAGTCATTTCGTTGACTGAGAATAGTGAGAGTACTGGGCAAAATTTTCTGGGGAGGCGATTGCAAGTTTATGTGTATGTATATATATGCACTTACGTAGTCTACATTCCAAAATAGACTACGGAAGTATAATGAATTCCTCAGAGAAAACAAGTCTCCTTCAACTGTTAGACACAATACATCACACCGGCATGAGATTCGTCACTGGAGCCTTTAGGAACAGTCCTATTTTAAATCATGATGATAATTGTGGCAATGTAATCCCACATTTGAGATCATCGTCATGATTTTAATGTCAGTTAGTGAGTGGCTTTTTGCCAAAACGAGAGTCTAATAAATAGCTAGCAATTTTAGCTCCGCCGAGTACAAAACGATATATATTCGTCATTCTTGGCGGTCAGACTCTTAGTGATGTGAAGTGCGGGGAACTAGAAATTATTCTCATCTCCCTCGGTGGCGTAGATAGTTAACCCACCCATCCATCCGGACGTGGGGACCCGGGTTCGATCCCCGTCTGAGGTAGAGAGTTTTTTTCTAGCTCCCTGTACGATTCAAATTAGTCCTATTTTATGTTTTTGCGCCGGGCATCAGTACCCCCGCTTGTATTTAGACAACAACTAGCCAAAACATACATCGCCTGTTAAAAAGTAGGCTTGAATGATTTAATAATATATTTATTTAGTTGAGATTTAAACGTTTTCCGACGACCTTCGGAGTACCAGTCTATGTATTGGTGAGATGTGTAGGGATGGGTTGGGGTAAGAAAATGCCAATTAATGGGTTGGGATACTTATTATTTTAATTTTATCAATTATTATTTCCTGTGTTTCGAGGGTTTTTAAGGATTTTTTTTTCGTTTTCTTGGTGTGATGTTAAATATTCGTGATCAAAGTTTCACGAATAAGTAGTAAGTGAGTCTAAAAATCTCTTTTTTTGTGAGGTCATAAAATACTTCTCATGTTCTTTATAATACTTCTTAAAATGCTTTATCTGATTTCTATCTGGGCTAGGTAGGCGGAAAAAATATAGCTCTGCACATTTTAATTTATGTAGACCTGATTTAACACCAGGATTAGTATATACGTAAATGCCATTCGGATTATATACAGTAAATTTGTTAGTTATTATATATAGTTGCTTACAATTCTGCACCTTTCAAGAAATAGCCTAAAAATAGAGCATTAATTACTTCTTAAATAAAGAAGCAGAACCAAAGCATTGTATATCCTTTTTGTACTCCTTTGAATGAGTTCGTTGTGGCTGGAATCGTTCGATGGGGAGGGTACGTGGGGTTTAGGGGAGGCCATACTGGATATCATCAATATCTTCGTTATTGAAAGAGTGGCCCAAGATGTCTTAAAAGCTAATAAATGTAAAATGTAATTTTTTAAAAAATTTTACTTTGTATAATTTATATTGAAGGAAGGGGGGGGGGGGGGTAGATAGCATTTTGAGGATGAGATTATGGATGGAGAAAGCCTTCTCCGGGCAGCCAAAGTGATTTTATCATTCATTATCACTAGCTTTTCCGACTTGTCAGATCAGATTAGTCTCTAACCGTCATTAATGACCAATCAACGTAAGATATGTGCCCCTCCCACTGGCCACTACTAGCAAAAATGGAATTAACAAAAAGTTCTCAAAACATGATATTGACTTTAAATTTTTTTTTTTTGAAATTAAATATAATATTTTGAGTCTAAGAAAAAAAAAGAAGAAAAATCGAGAAAAATTTGTGACTGATAAAAAATTTTATAATAAAAAAGTTATGTATATAATTTATAGTTATGTATATAATAAAATTCATAAGTTTTTATAATTAAATAGAGATAATAGATTTTCTGAATAAGGAAAATGAAGGCAGACTGTCATTCTTGCCGGGTTAACTAGTAAGAGAAGGCTGGATTGAAAAAATATAAAATGATAAATGATTCTGATATGATCATGTGAAATATGATTGAGAAAATTTAGTATTTAATGGTATTTTAGAAAACTTCCTGGTCGATCAGGAAGTTAGAGGTCAGCTGGTGATCGTCCAGCAGAGTTTTGCGTGGGAAGTCGCTCTCCCATACACAAAGGAGCCTTCCCACAATGGCTACCGATATCCCACTCTGAAAGACATGGGCCCTCCCACTGAATGGTGGGATAGACTGCCCATTAACCAGAGTTATCTCAGGGGAGTGGGTAACGTCGAAATTTGAATTTTATTTAAAAGCAAGGGACTCTCTGCCGGATTTTTCAGTACATCTGCTTTATCTCGCACCGGCTCTCGATTCAATTTACATGCTTATCCACACAATTAAAGCTATACACAATTTTTATGTATTGCAATTGTACAAAGTACAGAACGCTGTGTTTCTTGTAAAGTATACATTAAAATTGAACAAAATATAATTAAGAACTTAAAAAAAAATTAAATTGAATTTTATAAATATTATTTTTTTGTGGTATTTAATCTCACGTAAACTTTAACAATTTTTAGTGCAAACTAACAGAGTAAAAAATCTAACTGTCCCAGACAGGACACGAACCTGGATCTCCTGCTATCTGGGCCAGTGCGTTTTCTTTTATCGAGACAAGTCTGATAAGTTATTAAATCCTGGCTTTGAAAGTTAGATTTTTTATTCTGTTCCCTTGCCCTAAAAATTGTTAAAAAAATTACATTCTATACCTACTACCACGATTGTAAATTTCGGTATTCCTCTGGAACTCTCCCTTATACGCTTTCAACTGTAAGTGGATTCCTTTAAATTTTGCCATGAAAAACCCGAATTCCGAACTGTCCCAGCCAGGACTCGAACCTGGATCTCCTGCTATCCGGGCCGGTGCATTAACATTTACGCTACCAGGACAAGCTTGATAAGTTATTCAATTCCCCGCACTAGTGTCGAAAGTCCAACCTCCGAGGCCAACGAATATATCGTCTTATGCTCGGAGGAGCTGACATTGTCAAGCTTTTTAAATGATTCTCGTTATTTACTTTTAAATTTTAATTTTATAAATATAATTTTTTTGGTATTTAATCCCACGGCTGGGACAGTTAGATTTTTTATTCTGTTCCCTTGCACTAAAAATTGTTAAATACAAATTTTTTTATTTTTTTATTTTTTATTTTATTTTTTTACAATGAGAGTTAATTCATATTAGTTAGTTTGAAGGTCTTTCAGTATGCCCTGAAAGTGTTGTGCCTTAAATTTATAAATAGGCAGAAATTCCTGGTTTATTATTTTATTTGTGTTAATAAGCGGTTACTTTTTGGAAAAATAATAAATTTCATTGAGTAAAGGCTATTTAAAATTGAACAAAATACGTCAGTTAGAGCGTTTATTTTTGTTCTTCGTTTTAGGTTCTTTGTAAGGTATAATATTGATTGTGGAGTTGCACACGTTATTAGATATGTGATCTGATATCGACTAACAGCCATCTCATCTATTTTCTTAGATTTCTCGAGGAGATAGCTGTAACCTCATTTTGTTCTATTTATACTCGCTTTAAAAACTGACTTTTCGTCTGGGTTAACTTATTCGCTTTTGTTATTTATTTTATTCTTCTTTGTTATAAATGTTGATATAAAATTTATATTAGTGTCTTCACGTGTGAGCATGAAGTACATTTGACAAAGAGCTCATGGATATATTGTTATCCTCATTTTAAAATTATTGAACTCGACATAAATTTGAAGAGCAAAAATTAATCACTACTACAACTCAGTTTATCAGCTGGAAATGCATTATATAACCGAAATATTATAATAAAATTCAGAATACTTGAATAAAATTAAATACATTATTAGAAGTTATTATTGCACGAAGCCAAAATAATTACTTTTAATATTGCTACAATTATATTTGGTTGTTTAGAATTATTTTGAAAATACGTAGAATATTTCCAGATTGATCTCTTTGATCTATTACCTTAAGATATAGAGTGAATGAATTACAAAGCCATTCCTGGTCATTGCTGTGAATATTGTTCCCAACGCCATATTTTCAGAAAGGCCGAAACATCTATTTTACATTTTGGATTTGGAGCGCCGGGTTAAAGACTCCCATTTAGTCATATTAAAGCTGGACTAAGGGTTCGAGTCCCAATCTATACAGGCTTTTATCGAGGAATCAAAACTTATACTGAGATAAGTATTTTACCAGAGAGTTAGAAATTTCAAGATGGCATCTCCCTCGATGTCCGTAAATAGTTGAGTAGATGGTGATTGAAAAATAATAATAATATATTTGTGTTTTAGAGTTAAAATTATATTTTATTACTATTTCTTGATAAATGTAAGTCCATTCATGTTCGCCTCTTCGTATTGTAGGGTATTAAAGTATCTCAGGCCCAGTAGGAATCGATGAATCAATACAGGGGCTTATACCAATGAGTAGTACACCATGCAATTCTCTTGAGTCGTGCAGGTTTAGTGGGTATATCAGTCAGAGCGAATGGAGTATTTCCTGTTACACCAGGAATCCAATCTCTTCGTGATACGATTATACTTCCTATTTTATTTTATCTTTTTTCATAAAAACTTTTGTAAATGAACAAAATAAACTGAGATTCAGATCGAAAAGTGATATGTTCGGTTCAAATCAATGAAGCACTTTGACAACAATTGAATAAGATTAGGAATAATTGTAGGGATAATACTCAATTAAGTATGATTATAAGAAATATTATTATTATTATTATTGTTAAATGTATTACTACGCATGCTGTAAGAGATAAAGAGAATGTGGGCGCTAAATTATTGAAGGAGTTACGAGACTATTCGAAATGAGACTCATGAACTACAATAAATGGGAGTAATGAACGAAATTATTAGGGGAGGACGGAAAATAAGAGATAAGGAGAAAATGTAACTTTTTGTAAAAGTTGTTAGAAATGTTTCATCGGAGTTTCTCTTGTTTTAATAAATGGCCATAAAAAATATTAAAAAAAAAAATTATTTCGCTGAATTCGCATTAATGATATATTGTTTTTTTAAGTAGTCCGAAATTTGTTTATAACATTTTAATACATATGTTATGGGATATTAGATGCTGTTAGGCTCATAATGAAGGAAGGAGTCAGGGCTTGATTGAAAAGCATCAAATAGTTAATCCTTCACTTTTAAGAAGTTGTTAGTTGTATTTACCGTTTATTCTTCCTGGTTGGACCGTGTCAAGTTGTTGTTATTTGCCGAGCTTTCGCACATCATGTGATGGCTTCTTGAGGGCTGAAAAGAGAATGTGAAAATCACATGATGTGCGAAAGCTCGGCAAATAACAACAACTTGACACGGTCCAACCCGGAAAAAAGAAACGGTAAATACATCTGACGACCGTCAAAGCCTACGTGAAAAAGTTGTTAGTTGCTCAAAATGAGTAGTTGGAGAAGTCTGTTGCTTTTGGAGGCATACACTTTCAGTGCTTTTGTTGCCATTTGTCATTTTAACTTCAACCTTAGCTATATACGCAATATCGGAATAGTCGAATAAATTGGGCTAGAGTCTGCATTAGATTTTTGATTGAAAACTTGTTTTTTTTTGTTTATATATAACATGAGCACAATATTTGAATTCCAGTATCGTCCAAATCTTTAAAGATGGAAGCCTTAATTATAGTCGCCTCAGTCTTCACTCTGAACTTTTTTTACAAATTTCCAAAGAGGTTTTACTGAATGATTTGGAATCCTTCATAAGCTTCCCTGGTTTACTGAAAAGGCAAAGTGGTACTGAAGAAGTTCAAGAGCTTCATAAGACATGTTTTACTATAGTGTATTAAAACATTTAATATAAATAGTTGCGGATTTGTTCAGTCCCAGACAAGTTGCGGGTATTTGCGAGGTTAATCACGTCACTCTAGGGTGCCAGTACAGCTCATGAGATCGGTCCGGGTGTCGCAAGCCTTGGGCTGACGTTCAAATCTCACCCAGGGCAAGCTTTTTTCTATAAATAAAATATTTCTCTGAGCCATGGATGTTAAGTATGGGGAGGACCTGTAGTTAGTCTCTCTATCCATGACCCTAAGGGGTTGGAAGGGTTTCTAACACCTACTAAAGAAACAAAAAAACTTCACTTCTATAATTGTAATAAGATAAACTGCGGACTCCATGCACGACACATAATAAGCGAGAATAAGTGGTTCTCGAAACGAATTAATTGGGATTATTGATTTAAGGAGGCTCAAAAGGGTGAAGAAAAAGCTGATGCACGTGACATATTGAAGTTGGCTCCCTCAAAGTTACAACCCGCTCTACTTTGTCGGGGAAGGGGGAGGGGGATTCAGGAGTCATTACGTATAAATTCTTAATTACGAGGGCAAGGTCTTTCAGACGGACTCAAGAACACTGATTGATAGTTAGGTCTTAACTACTTGATATTCATTTAGCTCAGAGTTACTGGTCTAAGTGCCACTAAGTAGTGGTATTTGTATAAAATCCATAAGTATGACATTTATTGTGTCAGACTACTTATGAGTGTTTTGAGAAGCGACTCTAGTACAAGTTGAATCTTATAATAAATATATTGCTGTAAGGACTCCAAAAATAACCAGATTATCGATAGCTGGTATAGGGGAAGCATTTTAGGGTCTTTACTGATTTCTAAGCTTTTCTCAGCTTCTCAGCTCTTCACAGCAGGACTGAGGGGATGGGTAACTCCAGTGATGAGTGGAGGACTTCACTGAGTGAATCTCAGTCCCCTACAAGCCTCCGAAGAAGGACGAACGAGAATAAATGGATTTCAATTCGAAATATTTGCGGCCTCGAAGTCCTGACAATATTGATTGTCCTCTTCTGGAATAAAAGAAAGCGCACGGTAGTGAGCTAACATTAAATTCATGCCTTTGACAGAAAATAAGTTTTGAGATTTGCTTTGCCGGTCGACGGAATGGTTCAATGTCACTAAGAACGCCTCTGTTATGTTGTTATCGCAACGTGGTGAAAGGTCTTAGATGACAAACATGGCAAAAATGCTACTGTGACTTGTTTTTCCTAACAAAATTTTGCACACAATGAAATAGTAGTTGTAAGAAATCGGACAAAAAGTAATCAGAGTAGTATCTGAAATTTTAAGTTTATAGTATTTTCGTTGTGTAGTCGTAATACTTACTATAGTGGAATGAAACTTAACGCAGTTTTTTTGTGTGTTTAAAATTTTATTTTTTGAAGTGTGGGGAATTCGCAAGATAAAAAGTTCAAATTCGAGTCATTATCAACTTAAATTTTGAGAAATAATCAAAGTTTACACAGCTCTTGGCTGAGAGGGAACTAATCAATTAAAAGCAACACAAGAAATTATAATACGAAAAGTGTTTGTTGCCTTCAGAGCTTTTACTCACACACACTTTTTTCTTTTGTTTCTTTTTCCGGGTTGGACCGTGTCAAGTTGTTGGTAGTTGCCGAGCTTTCGCACATCATGTGATGGCTTCTTCAGGGCTGAATAGAGAATGAGAGCTGTAAAAGAGAGATTTTAAAATCCAGGTGGTATATAAATACCATGTTTTATACACCAGGAGGTGTATAATCCCGGCGCGGTCTGGTTCTTGGGCGAAGCCTGCCTTCCCATTGGTTGAATATATCCTAATATTTATAATTATAATTTTAGTATTGATAATTATAAGGATTTCATCTGTGAACAGTCGGGAGGCCGTTCTAATCCTCCCTCGCTATCTGGTATTCTGATTATCCACTCAAACATTGATCAGTGTTTCCCGAAAGGATTGAGCTGCTAATATTTAGCGGTTGTCGTAGCTGGTTCGCTTATCTCAGTCCCACTTGAACTGTTCCATTTATCGAAAACGGTAGTTTTGGGCATGTTCCAGTAGTAGATTGCGCCACGCAGCTAGTCCAATCGGCAAAGGAGAAACTACTACCCCATAAGCAATTAAAAGCTCCAGATAGGCTTATATGTATGTATATATATATANATCCCTTGTCAAAATTAGTAAAAATTTTATTCATTTTGATATTTTTATATGTTATTTAAATCCATTTTTAGTATAAATTTCTTAATCCAATTCAAATCCTGCAAAACCTTTTTTGACTCAGTAATTCTGTATTACTCAAACTGAGTTTAAGATATGAAAGAGATGGCCATATACATGTCCCCGAGCGTGTCAAACTCAAGTTTAATTTCCGCTTTCCCCTCTGAATGCAGGCGTAGGCGTAAATCTCGGCTGTATTCCGAAGGAAGTTATTTTTTTTGTGGACTCGGGCATGAATCCTTGCTATAGCTCCTAATGGAATTGTACCGAAAATTCTAATTTACCATTACCAGGTTGATATTCAAGACATATTCTATAAAATTTAAAATTATTAAGCGCACAGTAAATTAACCCTTAAATAACCCTTCGTCTACTATGGAGTCAATGGACAGTGTATATGTTATGAGTCATCAGTACAAAAACAACCAAAAAGTTAACGCTTTTGTATTTTAACCCTCGATTTAATTATTTAAACCTAAAAGGTGGATCAATGTAAACACAAAGAAATATTAGTTGGGGTTAAATGCAACTAAAAGTGCAATAAAATGGTACCGTACTGGCCACATGATTTATTCTATTTATTATATATATTTAAAAAAAAATTTACTTCGAGGCATTGCTACCGCAGAGGGTCTTTATTTTAAAGCAATAAAACTCAACGAGAATGTAAAGGAATATGAACTATATCGTTCAGTGTGTTGCGTGACCAATAATTGTGACCAATTATTGCCTTTGAATAACTGTAAAGACTTAAAAGTAGGAAATAACAGCATTGTGGCTGCTAGTGCAACAATTTTTATGAAATTTTTTTTTTTTTTTATCTTTAGACCAAATTTTTGACTGACAGGAGCGAGATTGACACAAAATCCCCAACAAAAATCTCAATAAATGTAGCATTCGCGACCTTTCGTTTACCAAAGTGTCCTCAGTGATACATTTGAAATAGCTTTTTTTGAAATTTGTATAGAGCTCTTAATTGACCTATTTTTGTATGGATTCCATGAACAAATCCTATGCTTCTAAAGCTTTACGCTGATTGGGATGAGATTTGTGAAATGTTTTCTATAATATTCACATAACTATTACTTTTTCAACACTTCTTTAAAACGAAACCCCTCACTAGTCTTTGGAAGTAAGCCATTGATATTAGGTTACAAGTTCAATTAAAAGCGTAATGGCTCCATCAAAGTCTTCACTCGGGAAGGAGAGAGTATTCAATTAAACAGGAATCGATATAGGGGGAATGATTCGAGAGAATAAATTAAATTAAATATATTATTATTTCCTTCCTTATATGGGAACAATACTTCATACATGAGTAAACGTAGCAGGGAAGATTTATGATGCGATTCTTTTGTGTTTTTTATAATTCAATGACGTAAGCAAAAGTTTATATTTACGAAAAGATTAATCGATTTTTCTAGGCTCTAATCGAATATCCTATATTCAGAATGACTATAGTTTTAAGACAGTAACTTCCAGATTATTAACATTACTAAAATTACTTTGTGAGTAAGAATTACACTTTCCCTTATAACGAAAGCTCATAGGACCTCTGAAATTATAATTTTTATTATTTTTCGGTATTATTCTTCTACTGAAATTACCGAAAAATAATAAAAATTATTGTTAGAAAAAAACTATATCTTAAAATATAATCTGACTGTACCTCTTACTTAATCTTAATTTTATAAAGTATAATAAGTTCTAAAATAATGACTCAGTCATTTATTTCTTGAGGGATAAGATACTACATTATTGAATCTAAAAAAAAAATGTATAAACACATTTTTATTATTTCAAAATTTACGTTATATGTAACCCCCTCCCCATTAATCATTAAACTTTACTGTGCTACTCATAAAGTATTTCTTGTTTTGTTTATTTAATTAATCTAAACTAAATTTAATGTCCTTTAAAACTTTTTGTACCCCCCAATACTTGACGTTTCAGCTAGCCCCTACTCCTCTTTGTCTGATTTCACTCAATAAAGAAATCACTTATTTTCTGTACATGTAAAAAACAATTAAAACGACTCCTTTATTTTTTATGAGCCAATAAATTAAAATTTAACATAGAAGTAAACCCGTATTTCTCATCATTCAATTTCGCAGTAAAATTCCTAAAACATGCAATTTATTCATAAAACAAATCTTGAAGTCTCAAGAGAATTTCATTAATCTAAAATACGCATTACGACCATGAGATTGAAGAAACTTTCAAACTCAAAGTTTCTGTTGATACTTCCCCACTTTCTGGTAAGAAATTCTGCTAAATTGGGCAAATCCATTTTGGCCTCAAAACAAACTAGTTTGTCGAATTTACATTTAAAATAGGTAAGCCTATTTTTCACTTCTAGAAAGCAAAGTCAAATATAAAATATTCAGAAAACCCTCCACTTCAATGTGTTTAATTTATCGGTGTAACTCCTATAATATGTCATTTATCAATATACAATCTTTTGCTGTGTTTCATTAATTTTAACATAATATTTCGCCAACTTGATCAAGGACATGGTTTTTTTTTTTTACTCCTATTTGAAATTATAAATAATAATCCATTCCTATTTTACTCAATAACATCTATATTTTATTAAGAAAATTATTGAAAGCTGCATGTCCAATTTCATCAATAAAAACTTAATATATATGCAATATATAGAAGAAAATGTCAGTGCGAATAACTCTAATTTTTCAAAATATTGAATTAATTTATATTTGAAAATTATATTTTAGTTGGCTGGGAAAATCTTGAAGAGCTGCATTTATTTTAGTAAATTTGCTGAGAATAAAAATTCAGTTGAGAATGAAATTTTTAAATGTATATAATAGTCTTGCAATGGTATTAATAAATATTAAATATTTTTTTCTTGAATTTTTATTTGAATTTGTATAGAAAAGTCTTTTGAAGGTTGCTTCCTTTTTCTGTAATTAATATTTATCAAACATATGCAGGGCTAAGTAGTTATCTGTAATGGCTGTCAGCAACACTACTCACGACAAGGTGTGAAACAAGGGAACCCTTTGGGGTTCTTACTTTGATGAATTATTCCATTCCAACTGAACCAGGAGACGAAAGAGTTCCTGCCTTAAACACATTGCGACTGAGCCGTAACCAAATGAGTTCCTTTTGCTAATTATTCCATCTAGTTGAATTTATATATTACATGAATAAACGTTAGTATATATACGTTGGTATATATTTTGAGATAGATATAACCCGTAAAAAAACACTACATAGTCGAACAACTCAAACTTCTCTCAACAGAGACAAGAAGTTGTCTTCCAAGTGCTGCTATCTGCTGAGTAACTTCAAGACTACACAGTCAGTAACACTGTGACTTTTTCTCTGAATACAGTTTATTGTCCATGCACTCTATATAGAGATTTCTCTCTTCCTCCTTCCTTCTGTTCTCTTAATTGTCGCTCTCATCAATATCCACTGATATAGAGAAGTAAATCTGCCCTCTGCTAGCTGACTAGCTGGCAGACACATTCACAGACTTACAACCGACAAAACCCAAAATCTCAACATCGACCTCCAGATTCAGATCCAATCACCACTACAATTCATACCTTTATTACTATCAATGTGCAACACGATTAAACCTTAAATCTTACAAAAACTGTATTTACCGTTTCTTTTCCGGGTTGGACCGTGTCAAGTTGTTGATAGTTGCCAAGCTTTCGCACATCATGTGATGGCTTCTTCAGGGCTGAATAGAGAATGAGAGCTGTAATAGAGAGAGATTTAAAAATCCAGGTGGTATATAAATACCATGTTTTATACAACATGTGGTGTATAATCGCGGCGCGGTCTGGTCCTTGGGCGAAGCCTGCCTTCCCATTGGTTGATACTGGGTTCTGGCGGCTGGTAACTGGAATAGTCAGGTGGCTGGTCACTGATTGGTTGGATCCTCTTGTCGAGTAGCGCTCTAACACATTATCAACCAATGGGAAGGCAGGCTTCGCCCAAGGACCAGACCGCGCCGGGATTATACACCACATGTTGTATAAAACATGGTATTTATATACCACCTAGATTTTTAAATCTCTATTTTACAGCTCTCATTCTTTATTTAGCCCTGAAGAAGCCATCACATGATGTGCGAAAGCTCAGCAAATAACAACAACTTAACACGGTCCAACCCGGAAAAAGAAACGGTAAATACATCTGACGACCGTCGAAGCCTACTTGAACATCTTACAAAAACTGTTTATCTAACACAGCTACTATTTGTGGGGCTTTTCAATTCCATACTATAGCGGCCATAGTTTACATTTAGGAATAATGAATGATTGCTTATGTTGAAGTTTTGCCATTTACTTCCCATCTTTGTCTTAGCGTCTAGTAGACATTAGAGATTAAGGCCCATTTAGATAAAGATGTTTGATTGGGTCTCACAGCAACTTCAAAGTCATCAGAGCACTAAGTTTTGAAGCAACAGAGATAAGACTTGGAACTGATAACACTGCTTCAGGGGAGGAACTCCCTTATCTCGTTTACCTTACGAGACAGCGAAGTGAAACTCGGACTTCATCCCTTTTTATCCAGATTCAAAATGTCTCTCTTTTTGGAAATACATGTTTATAATTTTTTTTAATGCTCAGTTTAGTTATAAAGGTTGTAAAAGTGTAAAAAGTATATATATAATCTAAAGTGTTATTTTAACTACCAATGAATATAGAACTATCATACCTTCTATAATCCGTCTTCATTGGTTTCTGCAAACCATCTTCTGTTGGCGAGCGCTTTCGGACATTGTCCATCCTCGTGGCCGAATACATGTGTTCACTGTCCCTGTCTGTATTCAACTCTAAGTTGATGGTTTGCAGAAACCAATGAAGACGGATTAAAAAAGGTTTGCTATATATATAGCAAACAAGAACAATTGGGATAAAAAATGCAATGAACACATAAAAATAAATAAATTACAAAGAGTACAATTTNTATATATTATATTATTATAATTAATATCATAATTATGATTATTTAAATTATATATTTTTTAATTAATATGATATTGATATATGTGTGTCAGATTAGATGTAATATTTATAATCTGTACTTGAAATCGTAAAAAAACCGTGTATAGATGAGATAATAGCTAATTTACTGGTCGATATGCATACAGCGGCAAAACAAAGGAAAAATCTTGACGTTACTTAGGAAAATTAAATTGTTTGTGGTCTGAATTAAATTTTATTTCTAATTTTGTGAACTGGGTTAGCTGGGAGAGGCTCAGACATGGCGGTATTTCTGTGAAGGTGACATCTCATTATGTCGAGCCTGATGGAGAAGAAGTTCCCTCGGTCCTCAGGGAATCACTCCAATTCCATTTTCCAGGACTCGATCCTACCTCTCCACACAACGGGAGCTGCCCTCCGCCTCTTCTTAGCTCCCACAAGGTTCCCGGTAGTCATTGCGGAAACCTGGGAGTCGTGGCTCCGAATCAATAGACATTCCTCTCTAGGAATTCTAGTGGGTTGGCTCACTTAGTAAATAGGACAGCAGCATCAATATAGTTATTGGAAGGTAATGTAATATGTACGATTAGGAATATGACAATCCAATTTGTAGTATATGGAAGTAGTGTATTTGACAATTTCTCACAAAAATACACATAATATGATCTAACATGAGGTAGGTAATTATTCAGGCAGCCTACTCTATTCTATTCAATGGCAAGTGGTACCCAATTAGGGCTGGGTGTTGCCCAGGAAAACAAAAGAAATTCGTAGGAATAATGTGTACCCTTATATATATTTATTATATAGCAATCAAGAACAGGTAGGCTAGAGAGCGCAGTGCACACAAAAAGAAAAATCGCAAGTAGCAAATATTTTCGGGGATCTCTCGCCCTTCGTCGGTGAGATTTCTCTCGATGACACTTCACACTGACGAAGGGCGAGAGATCCCTGAAAAATTTGCTACTTTTAATTTTTTTCTTTTGGTGTGTGCACTGCACTCTCTATCCCACCTGTTCTTCATTGCTACATATCGCAGCCGCGAGTGTTTCATTTTCTGTATATACTTTCTCTCTCTCTCTCTCTCTCTCCCCCACTCTCACTCACTCTCTCTCTCTCTCACTCTCTCTCTCTCTCTCTCTCTCTATATATA
>KZ808244.1:94559-106081 GCA_000696205.2 Oncopeltus fasciatus
TTTTTTTTTTTTTTTTTTTTTTTTTTTTTTTTTTTTTTTTTTTTTTTTTTTTTTTTTTTTTTTTTTTTTAAGACGAACTGTTAAATGATATTTTTAACGGTCTAAAATAACTTTTTAAAGAATTTTTTCTTTTTATTCAATATTTTTTATACAAATATTTGACGGTTATACCCATACTTCCATTTCTTATTGCTTTAACAAGATTATCAGGCAATTTTAATTGTCCTAAAAGATATATAGGGTAAGTATTTTACGGCAGTATATAGTAAATAATTTTAGTATATTTAATGGAAAAGTAAGATCCAAACAAAAATATACTGCAAAAAAAAAGTGTTTCCGTCTTGATTCATAATAAATTTATCGGAAAGAGCTTGAACAGATGTCGATGAAATTTGTCAATTTGGTTTTATCTACTTAGCAATGTGCCCAATTTCATTAGAGCCAAATCTATTAGCTGGGGGCATTATATTGAGGCTAAAACTTGCACACAATGTTTGTTCTCTTAGGTTTTGCGGTTCTCAAACTGTTCCTGTACATTTTTTAATCCAAATTTTATTTATTTAATACATTTCTGATAATATCAAAATATTTTGTAGATTGTTTGAAATGGATTTGGAGTTTTAGGACGGTGTCTGTGCTAAAGGATTAAGATGATATGGAAGTTAGCTCTGGAAAAGTTTGAAGCGGGAGGAAATGAGGTCTTGTAAAAAAAGGATGATCTACAATCTATTCTGACTTCTATAATAGTGGTAAAGAGAAGAATGGAATATTTAATAGGGAGCATTTGCAATTATTCTCAGGGTTTTGGATTGAAAGGACTGGATTCTTTGGATCTTGGAAGGCTTGGCCGCAACCCAGATTTCTACTCCGTAAGTCCAGATTGGTCGCAATAAGGTTTTGTAGGGCGTCAGTTTGTTTTTAATCGTAAGATTGGAGTTCTTATTCTGTATAGGATTCCATATCGCCGATTGAGTTCTTGTCTTTTAATTTTAGTATGTTCTCCCCATGTAAGTCGTGATTCAAGATGGAACCCAAGGTAACGAACGGAATTTGTATGTGGCAAAGGAATATTGTTAAATTTCACAATTTCAGGGAAGTTCTTCCGCAGTTGGAAATTAACTTGAACGTATTTTTCTTCTTTAATTTTTATTCTCCATTTGCCACACCATTCTTTGATTTTTCGAGATGATCTTGTAGGTTTTTAGAAACAGTTTTATTATCGGGGTGGTGGGTTTTATTTAGGCAAATAAAATTTATATTTTTATGTTATTATTGTTATATATTTTTATGTGTGTGTGTGTGCATTTTATTTTTATTTCTCAGACTGTCCAAATGTAGGTCTCACAAAAATGCCCGAAATTCAATTAAATGCTGCAAATTCAGGGGTGAAATGACCCTGAACCCCAGCCCTGCCTGGTAACAGTCCCTTCCTTTCACAGTTCCCTCTGACCGGATCTCTAAATACCCTAATTTCCTGAGTTGGCCGTCAGAGCTCGTTAGCGCCCTCAGATTGGGCTCGGGGGCCGGTCTCTCCTTACATTAATGTCACATTCCTCCACCCCCCCCCCCTCAGCAGACAGCCAATTAAATGCCTTATAAATATAATCTCTTTCCCGTCTTCCTTAATTCCTTGGAGCATCAGCCACAGTCCCAGAAACAATTTCTCAAGCCCCTTCTAGATAATGTTTTTCCCAGTTAAAAGTAAGCTATCAGATGAATGGAACTTTTTTCAATTATTCTAATGACTGTCTCTGAAGACGAAAAAAAAAAAGGCATTGAATAAATTTCTCTCAGGGCATTTACTTAATAAAAATTGTTCTTACGCCATATCTATAGGGTTGTATTTACCACTGCAGGTACAGCCATAATATTCCGCCTCTCAAATTAATTTCATGCGGATTTCTCTTGAGGAAACCAAGCTATTCATCTGTAAACTTAGGTATTATCGTGGCATTACTTTTATAATACTTAAATAATGTAACAATCCATAAAAGAAAAGATAAATATATGTTTCATTAAAAATTTCATGTGTACGTGTTTGTGTGCAAATATATATTTAAATTTATATTTTAAANCGTGTCAAATTGTTGATAGTTGCCAAGCTTTCGCACATCATGTGATGGCTTCTTCAGGGCTGAATAGAGAATGAGAGCTGTAATAGAGAGAGATTTAAAAATCCAGGTGGTATATAAATACCATGTTTTATACAACATGTGGTGTATAATCGCGGCGCGGTCTGGTCCTTGGGCGAAGCCTGCCTTCCCATTGGTTGATACTGGGTTCTGGCGGCTGGTAACTGGAATAGTCAGGTGGCTGGTCACTGATTGGTTGGATCCTCTTGTCGAGTAGCGCTCTAACACATTATCAACCAATGGGAAGGCAGGCTTCGCCCAAGGACCAGACCGCGCCGGGATTATACACCACATGTTGTATAAAACATGGTATTTATATACCACCTAGATTTTTAAATCTCTATTTTACAGCTCTCATTCTTTATTTAGCCCTGAAGAAGCCATCACATGATGTGCGAAAGCTCAGCAAATAACAACAACTTAACACGGTCCAACCCGGAAAAAGAAACGGTAAATACATCTGACGACCGTCGAAGCCTACTTGAACATCTTACAAAAACTGTTTATCTAACACAGCTACTATTTGTGGGGCTTTTCAATTCCATACTATAGCGGCCATAGTTTACATTTAGGAATAATGAATGATTGCTTATGTTGAAGTTTTGCCATTTACTTCCCATCTTTGTCTTAGCGTCTAGTAGACATTAGAGATTAAGGCCCATTTAGATAAAGATGTTTGATTGGGTCTCACAGCAACTTCAAAGTCATCAGAGCACTAAGTTTTGAAGCAACAGAGATAAGACTTGGAACTGATAACACTGCTTCAGGGGAGGAACTCCCTTATCTCGTTTACCTTACGAGACAGCGAAGTGAAACTCGGACTTCATCCCTTTTTATCCAGATTCAAAATGTCTCTCTTTTTGGAAATACATGTTTATAATTTTTTTTAATGCTCAGTTTAGTTATAAAGGTTGTAAAAGTGTAAAAAGTATATATATAATCTAAAGTGTTATTTTAACTACCAATGAATATAGAACTATCATACCTTCTATAATCCGTCTTCATTGGTTTCTGCAAACCATCTTCTGTTGGCGAGCGCTTTCGGACATTGTCCATCCTCGTGGCCGAATACATGTGTTCACTGTCCCTGTCTGTATTCAACTCTAAGTTGATGGTTTGCAGAAACCAATGAAGACGGATTAAAAAAGGTTTGCTATATATATAGCAAACAAGAACAATTGGGATAAAAAATGCAATGAACACATAAAAATAAATAAATTACAAAGAGTACAATTTTCGGAGATTATTCACCCTTCGTCAGTAAGGAATGAAGAGTGGCTGGTCAAAATTTTCTCGGTGTTGCATGGCGAATTCCAATGAATTAAATGTAACCAAAATTTGCAATCGATTATTAATTAAATTTGGATACTTAAAGTTTTCAAGTAATTTTGGCTTTTATTAATCATGGGAGAACATTTCTTATTTTAACTAAAATTGGTCATAAAAACAAAAATTCGCTTATCCATAATTTGTTTTATAGTGACTGTAACAAAAATATACAACCCATGTTAATGCCTTACAGTAGTACAATAAAAACCCACTTGTCTATTCTATGTTTAATAGTTTAAAATTAATTAATCGACTTGAATTTTATATACTTATTTTATTGTAGCTTATCTTACAGCGTAAGTAATCTACTACTTTTAGTAGCTTAGCGTAATCTAAGAAAATTTCCCGTGTTACAATAAATATAGTTATAAATAATTGTAAGCTAAATAATTTACATGCAGTAAATAGGTAGATCTACGAATTATAGGTAGAACAACTAATGCATCCCCTAGACTGGCCGGGAAGTTAGAGTTGGGTTAGAGAACTCACCCATCTTATTTATATTCGTAAATTTCTTCCTTAGTAAATAAACTCATAAAAATATTACAGAATATAAAGGGAAGAAATTTAAATATTTACCGTTGTTATTATTATCTATATACTTTTTTGTAGTTAAAATAATAAGGAAGGTATACTTTTTTCTCTCTCTTTTCTCATCTGATTTTAACAAATGTTTAATTCATTAAATACTATGGTAATACAAAGCTTAAATACCTAATTTTTTCTGTATACTCAAGCAATTAGAAAACCAGCCACACATTCGAAACTACGCTGTTTATTTTTTAATGAATCTTAATATTCAGACTTTTAAAAAAATTTGTATGGAATATAAATGTTAAAAAAAATAATTTTACACCTATTTTGTTCTTCAATTTTTTTCATAATACTATATACATAAAATATGCGATAGTTTCATATACAAATAAACTCGATGCATGAAATTTAAATAGTAAATTAGATTTAGTATTCTTATTCTTAATATCAGGCAAAATTTTTGTCTTAATAAGGAAAAGATAAAGTAGAAATACCTCGGTGAAAAGATGACTCCGTAATGTGAATGAAGAGTGAAGACAGAGTACCTTGCGACGCGATGATAAATGTTATCAGGCCTTGAGACAAAGCACTCACAACGTCAAGGGAACTTGATATCAGTCACCTTGCCCTGCTGGAAATACTGGGGTATTGTCGACAGAGGCACAGACTGAACAAACTCTACACAGGTCTCGTAAAGTAAGGTATTGTAATGTTGAGATCGACAAGACATTCAACAATGGAATCTTCAAAACTAGTTTTTCTCGAGACATGTTAGAATTTGAACCGTGATGTGTCGAATCTTGCTTTCTCAACTCATTTTTTTGAATTACTGCTTTCTAAGTTTCCTTCCAGGTTGCACTTCAGTCGAGTAGCTAATATATCAGCGGGAGATAAATGCTCAGAGGAAATGTAGGCGTCATGATGGGATCGACCTGGACATGTAAAAAGGACAATAGCCTTCCAAATTGATGAGATCCGTCAGTCTTCAGGTAAACACTCATCTAAAGGAGTAAAACCCTAGAGAAAATACATAGACACTGTTAGATAGGGTTCGAAGCAGAAAAAACCATCCTTTATCTTGAAAAACAATCCAATTGCGCGTTTGAATATATGTATGAATGTGACTAAGTCTCTTTTAGATATTTGAGACCTCACTAAGCGCACATAAGTACCAAAGAAAGCCCTCAAGATTTCTTGATATATATATATATATAGAGAGAGAGAGAGAGAGAGAGAGAGAGAGAGAGGTCAGTCTCTCTTCATTACTCACTGACGAAGGGAGAGAAATACCCGAAAATTTTGCTCCTTTTGATTTTTTCATCTTGTGTGTTCACTGCACTCTCTATCCCACCTGTTCTTGATGTCGCAGCCGCGAGTGTTTCTTTTTCTATGTATATCTTAAACTTATTTGGCTGTCCGTCTTCCAGGCCGCCTTGGATAGTGTTAATGCGATTCCTTCTCGTTAGTCTCTCTTGTTACAGTGTCACATCCTGTACTCATCTTCCGGTCTATCTTCAACAGAACTCTTTTGTCTCATTTTGAGGTCTGGAATGAAGAAAAAAGGCACAAGGTGTCGAATAATGTTGTAGAACAGATTACTGTTAATCATATTTGTATACTCCTTGAGTAGGTTCATGTGGTCTTTCTTCTTAGAATGATCAGCTTACCTCCAGGACTTATTTTGCTGAGATATATGAACTTCATTTTATTGAATTTTTTATGTTTTTTTTATTTCCTTTGCATAATAATAACTAGCATATATTTATATAGTTTCGTTCGAGTATCCCTTGTCAAAGTTCATGTGGTTGTTTGTAGTTTGAAGGCGCTCAGCTACTATTGTCTTAGTGCCTATCTTTTATTATTAAACCTCATATATTTCTTATTATAATCCATATAAAACCTAAATACACATATGAACTTATGTATAACATAAATATTAGGGGAGTGGAACACCTATTTAATTACTTTATTTAATTTGGAAAGTTATTTTGTAGTTCCAAGTTTCACTTATGTTACCTTTCTTTAACATTGATGCATGGGGTCTACTTTACTTGGGGATCTTTGGAGATAAGAGACATCAAGGGCAAGCCCCACCCCTGGACAGGACCCACCACCCTCTGCTAAGGGAGGCTCACATCTAAGGGGGCTGGTTTGGGGTTAAGGGTGTGCTTGGTGGTTGTCGAAGTTCATTTCGTTATTTTTCTAAAGTAAGTTCTAAATTGTATTACATTTTTCAGGGACAAGACGTAGATTAGAGGTGTGCATTGGTACTTTAGTGCCAGCTTTTAAATCAGACCAGCAGTATAATAAGCCCTGAAGTCTCTAGCTGTAAGTGTCTGGAGAACTGCTATTGTATAAGTGTCACTGGAGCGTTACTGTAGATGTCTTCCAGCCTTTGAAAGGTGAGAGATTCCCCTTCCTGGAGATCTCTCGTTCCAGAGGGAATCCTGATCAAAAGCCGCCTCCACTCCCATATCTCCATAATTTATCTGATGGTATTTCCGTATTGAAGAGCGGCCTTCTTTCACGTAACGCGAGCACGAGGCTTTAGGGATAGTTTTTTTACGCGTTTTCATGGACCATTATCTTCTTTAACTCCAAATCAGCGTTTTCATCTATGGAAATTGATTGAACTAATTAGGGTAATGTTCATTTAAAACAATAAAAATTCCTTAAGGCTGATAAAAACAAAACTATTGTAATAACCTTGAAAATGAAAACACTGACCCCCCTTTTAATCAAAATTTCTTTATTGTAAAATAAAATTATAATCAACGTCACATTAGTAACAGCTATCATTTTGTTCTCCTATCGACCACATATTTTTTTTTTTTTAAATAAATCTTTATTTATTACATTCTGTTATATAACATCTTGTAATTTGATGACTTAAAATAAATGTACATGTATAAAAATAATATAAATAAAATAAAAGAAAGAAAAAATATAATGAAATAAAAATAAAATTAGCAATAAATAAATAAATGGTCATCACTGTGCAGGGAGAAGGGGCCCATCGACCCCACTCCCAATAAGTTTAGGCATTAAGGCCCAGGAGGTCGCGAGGCCATCTCCGTTTTAGTCGCCGGGGAGGATTGTGGGGATTGGAGTCCGACGACAGGGATTGGGCAAATGGATTGTGATGAAATTGGAGTTTACTATGGAAGAGTTTGAAGCGGGTNAATAAACAATTATTAAAATTTTATTATATTATTGTCATTATTAAAAGTTTTATTCGATTTTTGGATTTAGAATCTTAGAATTTTTACCTGCAATAATTCTACTGGGGAAATTATAACTTCTTAATTTTAAAGGTGGGTGAAATAATTGTGAAGTGGTCAGTAACCTCCACAGTTCATACATATATTTCTTCTCTGAACGCAGAGCGCTTTCGAGGCCGATACCACATCCTCAGTGCTCTAAGTTTGTCGAGATGATCTCCCTCAGACCTCTGGCTAAGTTCTTCTTAATTTTAGCTCCTAAAAAAGATAAAATTAAAGTATTTTAAGGAGAATGTTCAGGAAAATTCTAGAGACGCGTATTATTTGTCCCAGGCATGCCTAATTGAGCTCACCTTTCTTACTCACTGTTTTATGGTCACTTTCTTGACGTTATTTGCAGTTCAAATAAATTCTTGAGAGCAAGAAGCATGGGTCTTCTGCTCGTCATAGCAAATACGGTTCCCTCATCATTTGAGCAGATTTGCAAATTTAATACGAGATAAACAATACTCTTTGAACCAAATGTGAGAGAAGTACCAGAGCTTAAGTCTCTTTGAGGTTGCGAGCTTACCACTATAGGTTCGAGAGCCTTTCTTTCGAGGATTTCATCGAAATATTAAAGGTTTAGATTAGAGTCGCTACCTGAAGATCGCCACTCCTTCCTCCTCATAGTAATCTAAAAAAAACCCCCCAAAAACCAATAGAATGACATATATATATANATATATATATATATATATATATATATATATATATATATATATATATATATATATATATATATTTGTGTTGGGAGATAAAGTGAGGAGGGTGAACAAGCTCCCCCTAACAAGGAGAAGACAGCTGGGCCCCCTAACTGTCGAGTTGTTATAATCTAAATGCCTACTTATATTTCAATGTCCTCTGCCATCTTGTTTCTCCTCCCAAAGCCTTCTGCATTTCATTTCTACAGCTCTGTGAAGAAACAGTAAACAAAAGAAAGTCTAAATCTCTCTCCTCGCCCTAAGTGAAAGCGTTTAATAAAATCTAACGAGGGGTAGAATTGTTTTTTTTTTGTTGTTTTTTTTTTCCAACAAACCAAATGCCTCTTTTCTATCTTTTGGAAAGCATAGTGAAAAATCAGAAAAAGAGCTTTGTAGTTCTGATAGCAGCAGAACAGCGGTACAAGAACGCGCATGCGCTTCTTTGTGCGCTGGTGTGTGCAAATATTTTTAAATGACTTACTGTCTCCTGATTTTTGTAATTTATGCATAAATTTACATTATTATTATGGGTTGTCTTTTAGATAGACTTCTTATTCCTTTTTCGGAATAGACATATATTTTATTATTATTATTTAATGTTTTTCTTTATCTTATTATTATTATTATCTTCATTAAGTTCTTAAGTGATGAGCTCTTTAATTGCAAAATTATTTCTTCTCACAAATATGTTAATAAAAAGAAAAAAATACTACTGGAAACTAAGCGAATCTTTCAGTATTGTAGTCGATGAATATTTTTATTTAAATATTCTAAATTATGAAATCATTGAACTTATCGAAAATATCTTAATCAATAACTATATCTAGGTTTAATTTCATTGCTCTAAACTAAATATTTTGCCTTCTGTAGAAAAATATACATTTATTACTCTAACAACAACAACAACAAAAAATTACTCTATTATTGACAATTTAAAAGCGATGTGTTGAATTACATTAAGAAAAACAACTCAGTGCTGCATCAAGGGTAAAATTAAATTTTAAATTCAGTTAAAAAGCCACTTCTAATATTTCAATTCCGTTGTGAAACTCCTAAAATATTTCTCTTTTACAAATAAAGACATAATCGTCAATTTTCGTTATAATAAACTAAATATGATGCCCACTACATCGAAAATACGTGTTTCACTCACATTAGACAGGTAAACCCCCACTCGTTATGTACCGATGCTATAGTATAAAGAAAAAAATAATCTAGTGAGGTAAGGAATAATTATTGCCGTAACCAGTTCGATTTGACGTTTTAACTAAATATTTCTAAAATTTTTCATAAAAAGAGAAATTATATAAGAAATTCGTTTAATCTGTACAGTTCGACTAACTGAATTTCTGTTTACCGTTCAATCGATAGTGATAGTGTGAAAATCGATTCAAGCAGCGGTCGGAGTACCACTGCATCTAGGTCAGGAGTACAGCTGTGCGATCCTCACTCTGGGGATATCGATTTCTGATCTCCCCTGGAATGCATTTTTAAAGCCGTTTCCAAAGCTCCTACACTATTCAAGAGGCGGTAAACAGGCGGGAATTCCTTCACGCTCGTACTGATGTGTACGCAAAGGAATGCTGGTTTTCCGAACGCCCCTCAAAGCGTCAAAACAAATTTATATCGATTTTAAGAAGTATATCGTAACATACTTATATATATTATATATTGTTATGAAATTCCATCATTTTGTTTTCTTATCAATTTACAAGAAATCCTTCGATAATAAATTAACTGTCTTCTTCACTTTGGGGAAATACTATTTCACCTCAACTGCACCACTAACTAAATTTTGCTGTTTTTTGGAACTGGACAGGATTTTGATTAATAATCCTTTTTCTGTATAAAAAAAAAAAAAAATCTCCACGAGTATTTTAGTACACAACTCTCTAAAAGATATTTGGGAGGCGCATAACCGCCATCGGTTTAGTCGAATCGCTTAGGGACTTCAAAGCCTGCGGGTTAGAGTCTCACCCTGGACATCCTTCTATCGAGAAAAGAGCAAAGATTTTTTTTTTTTTTCTGTGTTAGCCTCCCTTGCAACCACTTAGGG
Source organism: Oncopeltus fasciatus (assembly GCA_000696205.2). Lineage (NCBI taxonomy): Eukaryota > Metazoa > Arthropoda > Insecta > Hemiptera > Lygaeidae > Oncopeltus > Oncopeltus fasciatus. The sequence continues at coordinate 104,575 of KZ808244.1, forward strand.
TCATTGGAGGGAGGGGCTATCTACAGGTTGCAACCCCATTTTAAAACACCCATGGCTCAGGACAAGCTTCTATTTATAAATAAAATATTGACCTGGGCGGGATTTGAACCCGCGGCGTCAGGATTGCGAGACCCGTACGGATCCCCTGAGCTAGCCTGGCGCCCCCGAAGAACAAAGTTTAAAACAAGAGCACCTCAGCAGGACCTACAAGAAAGGTCAAGAGATCCCACGAAGGGGGTTTCAGACAAACAGAGAAGGGTTTATTCCTTTTGGCCAATGCCTTTAGGATATACACTGCACGGCCACCTACCCCCTACCCCTAGGTAGCCACCTGTAGATAAGTATGCCCTATCTCTATGACCCTTTGGCCCTTTTACACACTCTTGGCTGATAGAGGATTATCCATATTTAGTAAATAACATATTCTGTCGATATATTACTCGGTAAAGGTAAGGATTCAAGTTTGATCGGTCAAATTTGACCCCCCCCCCCCCAAAAAAAAATTAAAATGCATTTTTATTATCTTGGCTTACGTAAGCAACTTAAGATATAACAATATATTTTTGCGTATTTATGTGCTCAAGCGTTCGAAATTTTTAAAATAAAAAACTAATAAATGGATTTAAGAATATTTTTGCATTTGATTGGATTTGTTCAGTAATGGCCTACGGTCGAAAAGAAGAGGGGAAAATGTTAGTTATTGTATATAAAAATTTTAAATCATGACATTATTAGAATTACTAGAAAATGTGGGGAATGTAATTTGTTAAAAATGTATTTTTCGAGCATTTGTACTTTTAACAGTTTGGAGGGGTCCTCATAGAAACCAAATAAGGCATTTTGGGTCTGAATTTTATAAAAGTATGAACAAATTCTTCTCTGTTTGAAATTGGATTAGGAGGAAAGGACCTTTGGTAGAAGAGCAAAACTAAATCGTAGTATCTTCGTTATGATATATGTTACATAAAGTTTATTGAACAAGATTGGCAAAAAATTTAATTTTTCAATATTCTTTAAAAAAAGCTATATATATATAATCTTTCCTTATAACGCTCATAACGTTAGATATTTAAAAATATGACTACAAAGGCTGAGCACTTCTCATTCATCCTTCCTGAACTTTTACCAACAGCCTTCTTGATTTTTACAATCAATGCTATCTCTAATAAGATAGCAGAAATAAGATTAAGATCGGTTATAAGATCTAATAACCGATTTAATCTTATTTATGTTCATATTTTTGGTTTAATGAAACAAAGGAAATCTAGACTTCTTACGGTATCCCTATACTTTTCTTCTAATTGGTGTAAATTAATCATTGTAGGACAGAATTACTCTTGTCTAATTACTTACAATAATTGCATATTTTTGTGTTTACAGGAAGAGCTTCTGACGACTGCGTCAAGAGCTTTCACGATGTCGATGTTGTTCGAGGACTACATGGAAAAAGCCAGGTAAGGATTTTATTAAAAAAAAAAATTATATATATTAATGACTTCACAATATA
>KZ808244.1:120837-140801 GCA_000696205.2 Oncopeltus fasciatus
ATATATATATAAATATATGCATACACACACTTTTTTTATTCTTCTCATGTTTTCCTACGATATTTCAACAAATGTGGTAGCTTTCAGTATATTCAGTTGGAAATCTGAAGGTATATGGAGAAGTTGGTCTATTGTTTTAACTCGGAAAGCACCATGAAATGGTTTTAGAGTGACTGCGAGCACGCCAGGCTGCACAAAGACAGGGTAGGAATACATTGAAGGAAGTAGTACACACAGATTTCGTATTTGCATATTGGTGAAGATTGGATTTTATAAGTAACTACACTGGTGAGGAATGTTTTATAATAGGACGGAGTTAGCACCTGTGAAATATCGTTAATGACTGACAGATTTTTTCTATTCAATTTAATTTTTAGGGTGGGGGCATTTCTGTTCGTATTGCCAGATTTGGTAAGTAATAAGTAGCAAGAAGAAGGATTATTGTGTATGATACTAAGAAGTCGGGGCATTTTAGTTTTGACACCTTCTGCACAGAAAAAGTATCTAGTGACTAGATCAGATGAGTCAGTTTTTAAGGTGGAGGGTTTGGTTGGAACAAGGATATTCCTATTGAAGATTCGGGGTGGATAAACTCTTCGAAAATAGATTCCTCTAGGGATTATAAATAATTCTCCAGTGTCTGATGATATACTTTGCCCTCGAACAGAAAGAGAATAAGGAATAAGGTTGGCAGCAGCTCGACTAATTCAGATACCTCAGAGTTATCTGTGGTCTTCAAGTGAATATCAGTGAGGAAGTGGCTTACTGATGGTTTTGTAGCAACGGGCGAAAAAGTTTCTTCATAGATATTTTTGGGAAAAGCCTTATTCAGGTCAGAATGTGAACAGGGAATCCTTACTAGGCCAAGTAATCTAGAGATAGACACGACACATCACAAAAAAACTATAACTTGAGGGAAAAGTGTCAGTCTCTTAGTCAACCCTTCATTTCACGATAACAGAATAAATTAATTAATAAATAATTCTTAGAATAAATTTAATAGAACAGTGGATTTAGCAGGCATTACTTGGCGGAGATAAATTCCTTCGTTTTATGAAAGGGCTACTGTGTTAAGTATTTCTACATTTTTGTAGACTAGCTTATATCATCCTTTTCTCTCTCTCTCTCTCTCTCTCTCTCTCTCTCTCTCACTCTCTCTTCATCCCCCCTTTCTATCTTTCTTTCTCTTTCTCGCTCTCTCTCACTCTCTNAATTAATGTCTAATTTTCGAAAACCATATACTTACAACAGTTAAAAATATAGACACAGACAAATATTTCTATGTGAATTTACAAAGTTTAGCAGAACTTATTTTTATCTTTTCAAAAGCTAGGATCGGTGGAGGTCTGACGAAAAGGGAATAGCCTGATCTCTCTGAGGGACATCAGTTAAAGATGTACAAATCATATTTCTAAAAATATTGATAAAGTGTTCAGTAGCTTTGAGTCATAAATTTTTCATTAAGATGAAAATACATTGAAATGAAACGACACGAGTTCTACTAAAAACGTGATTCCTCTAGAAAAAGGAGCGAATTGGCACAGACGAGAGAGCCAGGCAAAGAAAGTATGAGTACTTGGTGCTAATAGCCGTACCATAAAGCCGAATCATACTCCGTTACCTAAAAAGAATCAGACAAAACTGAAGGACGCTATCGGATAATAGGACAAAGGAGAAGAGTAGTGTGCCGGAGACCATTACCGACGGACGTGTTTATCTAGGCGAGGGCTTTCAATCACACCCCTACAGAGCTCTGTCTCTTAGACTTAGAAGGGCGGTTAGTTGGCGTTCGGCTAGCGAACAGCGAGGTGGCGCCCGGCACCCCATCTCCCGCTTGGCTTGGACACATCGGGAATGGGAAGAGGTCGTCCCTAGGAGAAACCCAACTAGGATACGTATAGAATGGCTGATGCGAACAAGGACTCTAGCAATCAACCACCCCGAGAAGAGCATTTGGTCATAGAGTACACTGGTAAGTTGGTTCATTCTAAATGGTCTGAATTCAGAATTGCTTTGGGACAGAACAAGTGAGCAAGCGAAGATAGAGAAGCAATGACCAAATCTTTTCTATATTTTAACCTGGTAGGGTATAGCCTATGAAGGCTACTCTTTCACTTACTTTGGTCTAACTAATAATATTTCTTACCTAGAAATATGCCGTTTGACAATAATTGCAGTATATGACAAATGAGATTATTTCTATAAAATTTGTTGCAAAAAAACTATGGAGGGATATGTCATTTACTATATAAGGGATCTATACTTATATATATATTTTTGTTATTTATTTAATTCGGGGTAGCCTGATGGCCATTAACACCAGCGAAATAGGGATCACTTCTATTTAGCTTTGTATGATTTAATATAGGACAAGATTTTTTGAAGGCCCTACAATTCAAATATAGGACAGCATTCAAAGCAGGGGAGAGGTGGATGATTTTTAATTTTTTAGGATAAAAATAGTTTAAAATAGTTTATTCTTATTTTAAATAAACTAAAGAAAGAATTTTGATTTAAAGAGACTGGATTTATTTATAGTGAGGGAGTAACATAAGGCACATAAGGTCTCTCATTTACGTCGTTACGTGACAGCATGCTGAGATTTCTTTTCTTTGCTGTCTTTAGCCCCTGGGAAAATCATCCCCTTGGCGGTGCTATTTCCCAGGGAGTAAAAAACACGCGAAGCAGCTGTTAGCTTGAGAGGAGTCAGTGTGTCATAACTCGCCAAGGAGTACTCATCCCTCCAAGGCTGAATCCTCTCTCGGACGACCTTCCACAGGTTTGCTGGTCACCTTCTTCAGCTGGATCTAAGCTTCCGGAAACTTATGTTCATTCTCCTTCTTTATCCTGTTACATAGCATGAGGCAAACGTATACATATTTACTCGTGATTCGTCTTCATGCTACAATGAATCCTTTCTATTTTTCTTACCCTCCATGCAACCAAGAAGTCCATATCACCGTCGTAAAGGGATCAATACTGAGCTATTCTATTGTAAACATACAAGTTATAATAATATAACTGTAACTCGAACAATTATTGATATAAACATATTAAAATCGGAATCTTCCGCTAAGGCTAAATCAAAACTGGTTTAAAAAAAACAAAACATATATACTCACACGTACATACATACATATACATCTGTATACACATATATATAAATGTTTGTGGATAAAGTGAGGAGGATGAACAAGCTCCCCCTAACAAGGAGAAAACTACTGGGCCCCCTAACTGTCGAGTTGTTATAATCTGAATGCCTACTTATATTTCAATGTCCTCCGCCATTTTGTTTCTCCTCCCAAAGCCTTCTGCATACTATGTGAGTTAGTGTGATTTATGACCACATTTTTAATTTTTTCTGAAGTATATAACTTAAAAAGCCTTGTCAAAGTAGCAAAATGAAAAGCTTGATTTTTTCTTTTCTTTAGGGAAACCTGCTGAGGTATAGAAGAGGGAGTCCGTTGCGCGGGGAATGATAAAAGCGTTCCTCTTATATTATAGTGTTTTCTTAAGTTTTGAATGTGTCGGAAATAAATAGTAAGAGTTTTCTCTTCAGTCGGAATAAAATCGAGTAATATTTTTAAAGATTCAGCCCTCGTAGAGCTGCCCTTCTCAACTTTTAGTTTGCAAGTATATTAATACAACTTACTTAGGAGAAGGGAGAAACATTTTCAAGAAGTCTAGCAATGTCTGAAAGTATTCAAGAATTCCTGTAGAGAATGGCCCGGTTCGGCTTATTTCTAATTCAAAAGTTTCCATATTCTTTTCCATGGTCAACGGATGATGCAGTATTGACATATCCTCTTTCTCTATCTTGCTTTCTTTCCTGAAGGAACTGTCAGGGACGTGATAAAAATGAAGTCTGAAATCCGTAAAGGTAGATAGGGGAGAGCTATTTAGTTCTCAGTCACACATTTAGAAATTGAATTAAATAATAATTATTATTAAATAAAAAAGAAACTGAGGAACCGATATGGTTTTATTTTTGCCAACGTTTCGGTCTAAATTTTAGGGCTATGTGGATAACGAAGATTTTACGAATTTTGTGTTCTAACTCATGGGTTTATAAAATGGGGTAATAAAATAAATAAAAATTTTAACAGCCTAGCAACCATGGGTTAAAACACACAATACGTGACTTTCTCCATTCGTTATCCCCATTGCCTCGAAGAAGGCCAGAAATTCAGGCCGAAACGTTGGAAAAAATTAAACCATCAGTTTGTTTTTATTTAATAGCAAACCTTTGACCAAACCCCGATCTTTTCCCCCTGAACTGTTCATTCCTTTGTGTTATAGTTTGGACGCACTTTCAAATATTAGGAACTGGTCTTGGAAAAAAATATATAGCACATTTCAAGTACATAATTTCACACCAAGCTTTTCATTCCCTAAAGCGTTCTCAAATGGAATAGATGCAAAGTGTTAGCAAAGAGTGAGCTACGGTTTTGATGTTTGGCGTGGGTAGTAATTTTTTGAAAACCAAAAATTTCAACTGTGCTATGAGATTTAAGAATATAGAATTATTTATAGTCCTCTTGTACCTAGTGGTATCATTGGAGGTAAAAAATATAAAATAAACGCCTCATTGCTGCTGTAATAGAGCCTTTACGAATATTTGTATATATAAATAGTATATGAATATAGAAATATCATAGTAAAAAAATAGTGATATTAAATTACTTACACCTTTAGTTCATTTGCCATAATTGTTTCACAAAATTAAATAACTTTAAAATAAGCAGAGAATGTTACTGATACCATATGTTTTGAACATTTCTTTAGTACTCTTGTTGGAATTCAGTATACTGAAAATTTTGTTGCGAGCTGATATGTGAGGTTAAAGTAAAACTACAGCCGTAGTTCAGTATTTCTGTATCATTGTTGCTTCATGAGAGTTGTGATATTCCGTTTGAGGAAGACTTCTATTTCCTTTCCTTCAGATGAGGGATTCCCTTCATAATGTAATCCTTTCAAGAAGGAGAGAAGTAAGCAATTCATTCCTTAGCTAAGAGGCGACAAGTTTCAGCAAGTATGATTGTTTACTCTCTCGAGAACCCAATTGTAGAGAAAGGAATGTATTTGGTCGCATTCTGTTAGACCAGCAAAAAGATTAAGAGAGATGCTATTTACCGCCTGAACGTGAGATCAACTGAACAGTAATTTTAGTCAAGTTCGATTGGTCATTACTCCATGCAGTTAGGCTGGAAATTTTTGAGCTCTCGAAAAGATTGCAATATTTTTAAAGATAACATGTAAGTATGAAAATAAGATAACAGTTCAGTAAGATTGTAATACCTCAACATTAGAGGGACATTCAGGAATCCCTCAAATATTTTTGTGACCTTATGATTGTTTATGAAGCTGTGAACACAATTCTTTTCCTTACAAATCATTTTAATAAAATAATAAAAAGAGATCATTAGAGCCGAGTAAAATACTTTTGCCATCTCGATATCCATAGGATTCATGTATGTTGACTGGATATACCGCCTTTTAGTATTTATAATATTATATTTGGGATAAATAGTAAATTTCAGGTTTCGTACAGTGTTTTGCTAGCCTTGTTATTCCAGATAAATTTATTTAACATCCCCATTTAAGTTTTTTTTTTTTTTTTTTTGTTTTTTTTTCAGTAATNNNNTTTTTTTTTTTGCTGTGTTAGCCTCCCTTGCAACCACTTAGGGTCATTGGAGGGAGGGGCTATCTACAGGTTGCCACCCCATTTTAAACACCCATGGCTCAGGACAAGCTTCTATATTATAAATAAAAGATTGACCTGGGCGGGATTTGAACCCGCGGCGTCAGGATTGCGAGACCCGTACGGATCCCCTGAGCTATCCTGGCGCCCCCCCATTTAAGTTTATTACCGTCTTTAATTAAAACGATAAAGAAGCAAATAAATTCACTAACAGAAGTATTAGCAATTGTACATTGTTCAAGGGAGGATAGGAAGCAAAGAGAGTTGAAGAAGGGCAATTTAGAACAGCGAAACGTATGATTCAAATGATTCGAATTAAAATATAGGTTTAAATATTATATTGACAACGTTTATTACAGGCAAAATACATAAATTTCTGTAATGTATGAAGTCAAATATTACTTTGTTTGATAACTCAAACAGCATAAGATGCTTTGTCCTGTCTTTGATAAGGCTGCTTAACTATCGTCATGCACAGAAAATGTGAAATAACAAGAAAATGTCTGAGATGGAGAGATAAATGTAATCAAAATAACAGGAAACCATCGAAAGTATAATATGCGTATATCCTTTATTTTCTGTACTAAACGGGAAACGTTAACACTCATACACGAACAAAAAATTATTATTAACAATAAAAAGAACTAGCAGAATTACTTTCCTACATTATTCTATAATATCATGGTAGCTGAAGCTGAATCATCCCCCAACAGAACAACAAAAAATCAAAATAAAGGAAAATAAATGTTAACATAAGTAGCAGAAGGTATAATGAAAATAAAAGTGAAATAAAAAATTGGCTGATTTGAAATGCGGTGAAGCAACAAATTGGCAAAATAAATAATATAAATTGTATTTACCGTTTCTTCTTCTGGGTTGGACCGTGTCAAGTGGTTGATAGTTGCTGAGCTTTCGCACATCATGTGATGGCTTCTTCAAAGCTGAATAGAGAATGGATTTCCATTCTCCATTCTCTTTTCAGCCCTGAAGAAGCCATCACATGATGTGCGAAAGCTCGGCAACTATCAACAACTTGACACGGTCCAACCCGGAAGAAGAAACGCTAAATACATCTGACGACCGTCGAAGCCTACGTGAACATAAATTGTATTGTTTTTGACATCTTAAAAATGAATGTTATACAAAAAATCTAGTATTGATTATAATATATATTTATTTTTACTTCACTACATATTATAATAAAACTAAAAGTAAATGAATAATGCGAAATACGGAGGAACCGTATACTAGGAGTTGGAGGCGAGAGGTCGAGAGGAAATGGATTGGAGGAAGTATAAACGTAGAGTGAGGAACACAGTGTAGAAAAAAAAAATTCACTGAGTGGAGTGCGTGTATGTCCTGCTATAGGAAGGAGCTCAGGATATACTGGCATTGGAAGGAAATGTTCACAGCTGCAAGTGATATACTGTTCGTGACCTAAGGCGATCCTCGATACACACAAAGAGTGGTACGCCTAGTGTAAGTGAAGTCGGAGAGGGGGAAGACCATAAGCTGACGTTTCATTCCTTAAGGTAACATGGTGTCAGCAGGTCTCACCTAAAGAAATAAAAACTTTCATGTTGTAAAATTCTTGGAGAAATCCTACCTAGGAACAGCTAAAATATACTTTATGTGCATAAAAGGTGCCCCAAAATTAACGCAAGATTTGAAATAAAAAGAAAACACAGTTTTTAGTCTTTTTATTGTTATATTTTTTATTGAATCATAAAGTCCAGAGAATAGAGTTATTTATGGAATAACACATCAAGTAAATGGTCTCCACGGCTTTGAATGCACATTCGCACGGTTTTGTCGAAGTTTTCCATGACCTTTTCGCATTGATGTGGCTGAATTTTGTTGATGCAGCGTTGAATCTCCTTCTTCAAAGGACGGTTGGTTTTGGGCTTGTTAACATAGACCTGTGATTTCAAACAACCCCATTGAAAGAAATCTAATTGTGTAAAATTACACGATCTAGGAGTCTAATACTGATCACGGATACGAGAGAGTACACGACCTGGAAATGTCTTATGCAGTAATTAAATTGTTTCAAAAGCTGTGTGGCAACTTTTACCCGATGTGTGATTCCATAAATAACCTTATCCTATGTACTTAACATTTCAATAAAAAATAACAATGTTATCTATTAAATTTAAATATTGCGTTGTTTTTGGACACCATATTTTTGAATTTTGTAGTTGTCCAAATAAAAAAAATTAAATTATATATTCGGAGTATTTCAAACCATTGGATGGTTTCTTGAGTTTTAACATACTAATTGCCGAAATTTGTTCATAGGGAGTATTTAGAGCGTCTAATGATAATGGTTATATTTTCTTTGTTAATAGCTTTAAAAAATAGTTAAAGAATTTAATAGATATAGAATCAAATTATCTAATATTAATTTTCCATAATATTTAAAGAAAAATTAAATTAAGGCAAGGCAGAGTAGAACAAGCCATTAAATTTTAAAATATATAAACTGAATTCGATATATGGACATTTTTTTTTTGCAAATTGTTGGACATAGGGTCGGGGTAGAAGTATTAAAGGACAAATTTAAATAACGGTTAGTACCTCCGTTATTATTTATTTTTATTTTTATCTATAACATTCTGTCAATAAAAAGAAAATTGTTAGTATTAATTTTGTGAAAATTTAGAAAATGTGTAGGATTTTGCTCCCTATGTTTTGCTGAATAAAAATTACAGAGGGCGTATAATAGAGCAGATATCCAAGAATGACGGAGACTCTCGGTAGGCTATCATCTACGACTCCTCCCTTTATTCGGTAGGCTATCATCTACAACTTCTCCCTGAATTTGGTAGGCTATCATCTAAAGCGACTTCTCCCTTTATTTGGTCGGCTATCATCTACAACAACTCCTCCCTTTATTCGGTAGGCTATCATCTACAACTTTTCCCTGAATTTGGTAGGCTATCATCTAAAGCGACTTCTCCCTTTATTCGGTAGGCTATCATCTACAACGACTCCTCCCTTTATTCGGTAGGCTATCATCTACAACGACTCCCTGAATTTGGTAGGCTATAATCTACAATGATTTCTCCCTTTATTTGGTAGGCTATAATCTACAATGACTTCTCTCTTTATTTAGTAGGCTATCATTTACGACTTCTCTCTTTATTTGGTAGGCTATCATCTAAAGCGACTTCTCCCTTTATTTGGTCGGCTATCATCTACAACGACTCCTCCCTTTATTCGGTAGGCTATCATCTACAACTTCTCCCTGAATTTGGTAGGCTATCATCTAAAGCGACTTCTCCCTTTATTTGGTCGGCTATCATCTACAACAACTCCTCCCTTTATTCGGTAGGCTATTATCTACAACTTTTCCCTGAATTTGGTAGGCTATCATCTAAAGCGACTTCTCCCTTTATTCGGTAGGCTATCATCTACAATGACTTCTCCCTTTATTTGGTAGGCTATCATCTACCACGACTTTTCCCTTTATTTGGTGGGCTATCATCTACAACGACTTCTCCCTTTATTTGGTAGGCTATTATCTACAATGACTTCTCCCTTTATTTGGTAGGCTATCATCTACCACGACTTTTCCCTTTATTTGGTAGGCTATTATCTACAACGACTGCTCTTTTTATTTGGTAGGCTATAATCTACAATGACTTCTCTCTTTATTTGGTAGGCTATCATCTACAATGACTTCTCTCTTTATTTGCTAGGCTATCATCTACAATGACTTCTCTCTTTATTTGGTAGGCTATCATCTACAATGACTTCTCCCTTTATTATCTATGTCTATCTTTAATGTCAAATGTGAAATCTGCTTCGTTTACGTAAGCTCCTTCTCAAGGGACTACTTTGATAACTAGCGATTTTCTGCAAATTCCAAGGATATTTATACATAATTAAATGAGACCAGTAAATAATTATTTTTCTGACTAAGCAGTTCGATCAGTCTGGGCAAAAGGTAGCATCGCCATGGCAAAAATTAATTACGGAATGGGGGTAAGTACGAGCATTAGAGAGGGTTTTAGCGGTTATTGTTGCACACTGGGGTTCGTGTCCGGGGCCTCGCGTGCAGACACTGCGTCGGCGGAACTGGGCGAGTGCTCCTGGACACGGAAGGCCGGGAAGGGTGGGATTAAAAGAGCGACACAGCACACCCTCTACCGAGGGGGTTGGGAGAGGGAAATGTGCGGAAGATGGCTAGCTTGGGAATGCCAACACTCCTTCTCAATGATCACATGCTGCAGAAGCAATGTTGATTCAGTTTGGGTGAGTGGTGTGTTCGTTTGCTAAAAATTTGCTCCTTTCAGGACTAAGGGGTGAACGGTTTTTTTTTTTTTTTGTTCGTAATTTTCTTAGGCTAAGATATTTCATTTTACTGAGCAAAATTCGATTGCATTTGACTGACTAAATGTATCAAAAATTATTTCAACGCATTTCAGGATAGAAATTAACACTATTATCATGGATAAAAATAAAATATTACTTAGCAACAGAAAATATAGATTATAAGCTAGCTTGAATCAACTAGATTTCCTTAGTGCTTTTCGTTTTTGGATTTTGGTCTTACACTTAGCTTACGATGAAATAAAAATGGACTATTGAGATAGGAAACCAATCCTCCCTCTCCCCTCCTCAATCGGCATTCAGCTAGCTTCAGTGTGATTTCTGTATATCTTCATTATCCTTGTGGGTTTTTGTCTTACACTTAACTTACGATGAAATCAAAATGGACTATTGAGATAGGAAACCAATCCTCCCTCTCCCCTCCTCAATCGGCATTCAGCTAGCTTCAGTATGATTTCTGTATATCTTCATTATCCTCGTGAGTTTTGGTCTTACACTTAACTTACGATGAAATCAAAATGGACTATTGAGATAGGTAACCAATCCACCCTCTCCTCTCATCAGACGGCATTCAGCTAGCTTTAGTGTGATTTTTGTATATCTTTATAAATCTAAAATCTGGCAGCTTCCAGACGGAGACTGACTTATCGCTGCATATGGAAGTGGCGATACAATTCTAGAAGGTTCTGGAACATCCCTATCTTAAATTCCCACTAAGCCTACTCCTCTTTCCTATACAAAGGAAGCAGATGTTATCTTGCAATTGCTCCCTTCCCGTACAGGTTTTTTCCACACGCCACCTTTCCCCAGTCTTTAACATTGTCCTTAGAAAGATTTGATTTGTTTGAGCTATTCTTGCGAATTGGACATTATTAACAAGTACTGAAACTGTTTAGAGCTAATAAAAAGTGCCTTTACCCCACAAGTGGTCTACACCAATTAAGTCTTTGCGCAATATCGAGACTGGATATGCGATGATGAGCGTTCTCCAATGAAGGATGAGTGGGAGGGGTAATGAAGTGTGTGCCAATAACACCGACAAGCTACTCATCTCTTACAAGGGGTGGTGGAAACCCATCTTGGGTGGAGGATTAGTTTCGAGAGCAAGTTGTACTTAATAAGGAAAGCCGAGCTCTCGAACACTTGTCCTACCTTAAGTTCGCTAATGGACGAACAATAACTTCTAAGTATGGCGGCAGATGGTTTCTTGAATTTCGCTGTACTGCACAAGTAATGATTGTATAATCACGAATAGAACACTCAAACACTAATATTGGAAGAACCAATAAAAAAAAAAAAATCTTATTTCTTATATGCTTTCTGACGACTGGAAGGAACTTTGGATGTTTTGGTCACTCTACCAGTCAGTTTGCTCTGGAAACAAAGTGCATATCAAGGTCGGGGTCAGACTGATAAGAGTCCGTCATGCCGGAGCTGAATAAACAGAGCTGATTTCTTGGTGTAATTAGTGATGTACAGAAATGAGAGTAATACGAGCCGAATATGATAACAAGAAATAAAAAAGCAAAGAGTACTAAGTGTGCCTGCTCAATATCCTTTCTTAGGTACTTGAATGTCTCCCTTAAAAAGCAATTTTCACAATGAGGCAACCCAAATTAAGATTACCTCTTAAACTTATTCTTTGTATAATTTGTTTTAAAGAAAAAAACTAATTGGATTTCTCTAAATAAATGAGATAGCCAAATTATATATTCAGCTTGGGGTGAGGCTTTCTCCATCTTTTGAAAATTATATTAATGTCAACCATTTCTACTAAGAACCCAAAGAGGGACCTAACACTCCATGTAGCTTAGTCTTATTAGATCTCATTACAACTGTTGACGACACACTGAGACTGTCTAAATCTGAGGCTTGTAGAGTAAGTCTAAATAACTTACAGGCGAAGAGCCCAGTGGAGTTATAACGAATAGTTATAGCGCCTCTGGTGGATGGGGTGGAAAGGCTATACACCTGTTTACCTTCTCGTACTGCGTTATTATTAAAACCACCCCTTATCATCTTTGGGTCCTTGGAAAGATCTCTCATCCCCGCGGGACTAGCTCCGTTCCAGACTAGATCAATCGAGAGATAATTCGCGCATTCCTTTATACAGGAATATGGAGTTCAAACTTTCTATTTTACTTTTTTGGTTTTTGAACAATGTCCAATATTTTTTCATATACATAATTCTCTTGATATTGCCGCATTTCCATTCCTATGTAACAGGATCAAGTGCCTGTAAACACTTCGTATTTCTGAACAACTTCATGTAGTTTTCTCAAGTACACTTTTCTCGCGGTATTACCTTATCTCTATTATGTATTTGCAAAAATAGTGCGGAAATACAATAATCTATAATAACATTTTTGAAGGGAGAAATATGAATTTATAATAAAACTAAATGGATTTCTCCTTATAAATTTATAATGTAAACATTAGATATTTTTTTCTGATTATATATTAATATTTAAAGAATTATTCTTCATTTTTATGCTGGGATGGTGGTGATTTTTTTAGGTAATCTTTAAATAAAATTTAAAGCTCAGCTTCTCATAAATATTTATTATTATTGTTAATCCAGGCCCTTTGCTGTCACATTATTTTCAGGACGTTCTTTGTCTCAGCTCGGGCTCTGTAAGTCGCTGGAAGAAGCCCGAGCTGAGTCAAAGTAGGCCCTGGGGATGATGTTGTGACATCGAATGGCCTGGAATAATATCAATAAAAAATATTTATATTGAGCTAGACTTTTATTTAAATTTAAAGATTACATGAATCATTCACCTGAAATTTTTGGGGAGAGCCAATCTGATTCACACAATGAGACTTTTTCTCATCACGAAATGAGCCGTGGTTCACCACCAGCTGATGCGGAATCACACACATTGGTGTAAAAAAAAAAAAAAAAAAAAAATTGAAAAGCTGTACCTTGGTGGAGTAATATCCAGGGCGCGATTTTTCATTAAGAGAGACTGGACGACCCAGTTGGATTTACAGGAGAAGGGGAGCCACCCTGAATTGAAATGGGGTTCCCCTTCTCTCCCTTTACATTCTCATTTAATTAAAGAAGATATTCTAAAAAAATGGAAAAAAAAAAGAAAAAAAACTAATTTATTAAATGAATTTAATTTATTTTCTAATTTCTTATTTAAATCATGATTATGATTTCCTTTTCCCTGTAAATTTATTGACAATTTTTGATACCGGATTTATTTATGAAATTATATTAATAAAGTGTTCTGAAGTGTCCAGCAGGATTTGTTTATAATTAATGATTATGGATTAGTAAAATTATTCACTTAAACAAAAGGTAGCTTTGAGAAAATTATTTATTTAAATGCAGTGATTTAGTGATATTTAAAAAATTCAAATGAGATAATTATAACCTTGACTGCACTACTCAAATGAAAGAAAAAAAATGAATCTCAAGAACAGTTAAAGACAGCTGAGTGTATGTATTTTGGAAAACTTACATTCGGCCAAGAAGATGGACAATGTCCAAAAGCGCTCGCCAACAGAAGATGGTTTGCAGAAACCAATGAAGACGGATAATAGAAGGTATGATAGTTTGGAAAACCATTAAAACAGATCAAATCGAAATTCCCCCCAACATAAGTCCTGTTAAGAGGCACAAGGTCGGCATCTAGGTAGGATCCATAGGCCAAGTCTCAGACAACATATGTAATTACAATAAAATTTAAGAAATAAAGCTAATTTAGAATTAATATTCATCTTGCCTTTGCATGGTATACCTAAATTTTCATTCGAATCTGTTGGATTTTCTCTTTTATTACATCCATTGGTGTATCTTTTATAAGAGGATAGGTTTGAGGTTCACCTCTTTGCACAAATTTTTCCGAGTGAAAACAGAAACACCGAGTCCGCAGTAATTATATGGTATTAATCAACCACATAAAAAAAAAAGTATAAATAACATCTTTATTTACAATTAGATGTTTTTTTGTTGGGGTTCGGTCAAGGTAGATCCAAAAAAATACAAATTTAAAAAAATAAGTATTTTTTTTTAAATGATCTGAATTATAATTTGAATTTTATATTACTCAAATAATTTAAAAAATACACATTTTTTAAAAATTAGTATTTTTTTTGGATCTACCTTGACCGAACCCCAACAGAAAGACGTCTAATAATAATATCTACGGTAAAAAACAAAACAAAAAGAACTATCCATTTGATCTTTATTTACATACTTGATTCAATACATAACAATATGCTCTATGATAATTGTAGGGAAATTTGTAAATAAAAATGTTAAGGCTTTCCTTAGGTATCATAGAATTCCTATTATTTCCTAATTTGAGAAGATATTGGATTAAGTTTAATAAAATTTGTAATTGTAACTTACTATTTTTTCTGTTTTAAACACATAGTATAGGTATTATGTAAATATTATTTTTTTTGGTACTTAATCCCACGTAAATTAAACGTGAACAGAATAAAAAATCTAACTGTCCCGGGCAGGACAGTTTTTTTTTTTAATTCTGTTTCCTTACACTAAAAATTGTTAAAATTTACGTGGAATTAAATACCACAAAAAATAATATTTATAAAATAAAAAAAATAAAAAAAGTAAATAACGAGAGTCATTTAAACAGCTTGACAATGTCAGCTCCTCCGAGCATAAGACGATATATTCGTCTGGCTCGGAGTTTGGACTCTCGACACTAGTGAGGGGAATTTAATAACTTATCAGGCTTGTCCTGGTAGCATAAATGATAAATGCACCGGCACGGATAGCAGGAGATCCAGGTTCGAGTCCTGGCTGGGAAAGATAGATTTTTTATTCTATTCCCTTGCACTAAAAATTGTTATAAGTATTTTTGTATTTCAAAGCATTACTTACGAAATTTCAAATTTTTATGACTATTTCAGGTGATTGAATTTTTACTCGTAAATATTGGATGTTACGTCATTTTAATATACGATATAACAGTATTTGTTTGAATAACATATTTTGTTTGAGAAAGGTGTAATTCTTAACTTTTAATGAGCATTCTTTGAAGACTGAAGGTCAAATACTCGAGAGACAATTTCACGATAATTCTTTCTGGAAGGATATGATGTTCGTCAAATTATTTTGAAAGCCCTTCACTTTGCTGATTGAAGAAAGAGCGCTGTCTCAGCAATCATCTCATTTGGGCAGGGAAGTTATATTTCAGTGGCGTACAATTCCCCTTTCCTTTACTGTAATATATATATTATTTAAAGGCTGATTTGATGCACAATTCGGAAATTATTTTATCAACTAATTGAGTCCAGTATAAATTATCCTTGAAAGGAAAATAATGATATGCAGAGTGGGGGAAGTAATATGAGGGTATCACAGACTGATGCATTAACATTTTGTTTGGTAAAGAGGAATTATTCAAGCTTAGCATAAAAAATGTCACCTCATTAACCCATTTCTGTAATTAACATAACTAATTTTATATTAGTAGAGTTTTTATGCTGAGGTTCGGTCAAGGTAGACTGAAACCCAACAAAAAACATCTACTAATAACCTCTATGGTCAAAAAAACTGTCCATTTGAACCTATTTTTGTATTATATTGCAAGTAAAAAATATCAAATTCTAATTGACCGGCCAAATAAGAAGAAATACCCTTCTTTTAAGTTATGTTTAACATTCAAAACACCTTGAACCTTAAAATTAAATGTAAAAAAAGTAGATATATTTTTAAATATTCAATTTCCATATTTTGGTAACAGGCACATGTGTCGTAGATCACCTTTTAGAAAAATGAATTTTGAAGGGTTATGTGTTTAAATGAAGAGTTTTTTTGCCCGTAGATATTATTATTAGATGATTTAATTGATTTCGGTCAAGGTCGATCCAAAAAAATACAAATTTAAAAAAGGTGTTTCGACTGTTCAGTCATGGAAATGTGAACTTAGGGACAGGAAGTCCTCTCTCGTCTTTACGATAGGCTGCCCTGAAGATGGTTTACAATGTAAGCCGAAACGTTGGCAGATAATCTTAAAAACAATACGCTTATTAAATTTGTGTTTTTTTGGATCTACCTAGACCCAACCCCAATTAAAATCATCTAATAATTTAAAGGATTATGTTTTTTCCATTCATACACAATAGCCAACACGAGTTTGAAGAGGATAATTAGGAGTTACAATTCCCAAATTAAACTAGGTTTGTAGCCTTTGCCATTACAATTCGCTGCTGATTGATCTTCAAATTTTTGGTTTCTTAGATTTTTTTATGTCTTCCCGTGTTATCCTGCAAAGAGAGAGTATGTGTTGGTTATCGCGGCAGTCTAAGCTAATGTGGTTACAGCCACGTCATTCCTTTTCTATTTGATTTACAACTAATGAAAATTGCAGTGGAATTCATTAAATTATGAATTTTAAAATTCTAAAATTAAATTTATTTTTTTTAAATTTGAGAATTTTGTCAGAAAAGTCGGAATAGTTACGATAGTTCAACAAACTTAAAGACTCGGGAGCCAGTCTCATTGACAAGATTAACTGCGGCCTTTCAATGGTCCAATGGGGAAGTTCACTCCGCCTCGATAGAAGACTCTGACGTCATAAATAGGAAGGAACTGTAGTCGGGCTTGTTATGAGGAATTACTAAATTCAAGAAGAAATATAGAAAAAAACAAAACAAAAAACAACACAAAGAAAGTGTTCAACGCAAGATCCGGCTGTGACCGTGAGTTGGATTAAAGAGTTTTCCGTTTTTGGCGGAGCTCTATGGACGGAAGGTTTCAATTGTTGCATTAAATATTTAGCTGCTGAAGAAGCATCAGTATAAGCCGCGATACTAGTAGAGCAAAGTTATGTTTTAATTAAAACACTAGTGTTTTCATATTTTTGACTATTTACCTGTACTAAAAGATAAAGAGTAATTTATCTAGATGCCATTGAGAAAAAATGACTTGACACTAAGAGTAAGATGAGAGAGGGAGAACTATGAAACTGGAAAAAGAAGTTCAACCAAAATTAAATGCTTTAAAACTTGAATTTCTTGAAGAAGAATTTAAATTTATGAGTTTCTTAATGAAGTTATTCAGTAACCTGCATTTAAGAACAAGAAAGGCGGATTTAGTGGAAGATCTAATTGAGAAAACAATAATATACTTAATTCAACGCAGAGCAGAGATAGTCTGTCATTTCCTAAAACAGAATGATTTTTAGTAATGTCGGGAACAACTCCTGCTTAGATGTTTGTTATTTTATATTCTAAATGTAGTATTTATCTTATACGATATCAATTGAGTGGGATTCGAAAAAAATGTGATTTAATAAATACTGATATTAGTTGTGGTATTTAATCCCACGTTAATTTTAAACAATAAATGCAAGGGAATAGAAAAATCTTACTATTTAAGCCGGGATATGAACTCTGATCTCTTTATTCTATCCCCTAACATTTATTGCATAAAATTAACTTGGGATAAAATACCACAACTAATATTAGTATTAAAAAAAGAAAGAAAAGAAATATAAGAAAAAAATGAGAGTTTAACAAATAGCTGACAATGTTAGCTCCTTCGAGCATTATTTCGATATTTTCGTCTTATTTGGGGGTTTAGACTCGGAGTAAAGTGCGCGGAGGGAAGCCAGGCTAGCTCAGGGGATCCGTTCGGGTCTCGCAATCCTGACGCCGCGGGTTCAAATCCCGCCCTGGTCAATCTTTTATTTATATATGGAAGCTTGTCCTGAGCCATGGGTGTTTAAAATGGGGTGGCAACCTGTAGATAGCCCCTCCCTCCAATGACCCTAAGTGGTTGCAAGGGAGGCTAACACAGCAAAAAAAAAAAAAAAGTGCGCGGAGTAGAAGGAATTATCTAGCTAGCCTTGATGGTATAAGCAAGGATGGTCAGCATAACTGCCTGGAAAGCAAGAGACCCGGGTCCGAGTCCCGTCTGAGCTAGTAAGATTTTTTTTATTCTATTCCCTTGCATTTACTGTACGAGTGTTATTTAATATTTGACCTGTGCTATAGGGCAAATGTCGGCCGCCTACAGATTCCCCTAACTGTTTTGTATGCAGGCATATACATCCGCCCACAGCTCGGGGGTGAGCCTCCCGCTTAGGGGTGAGTGAACCGGGGGTAGAGGTCTCCCTTCGCGTCTCCAGTGTGTGTCAACTAATCTCTCCATTCGTCTTCTCTAATCCCTCAGATATATCTTGTGAGAGTGGACCTTGAGTCTCGCTCGGCATAAGTGAAATTACAACTCCTATTAATTAACTTCAGTCTATGTAATTATATACAGTGGACCTATATGGATTTACAAACTGTACAAAAGAGAGTCGCTTCAAATGTTCGTTGTTAGAGTGTTTGGTTGTAAAATATATTAATTAGCAACAAGAATATATACGTATTGTAACAACTAAATGACGGGTGGGTATGATTTAAAACAGACGCACATCTAAAAAAAGAAACAAAAATTGAGTGCCATTTATAATAAGTAACTTACTTTAGGGCTTGAACATTTTTTTTGTATACATTTAAAAAAAAATGTTTTTCTTGTGAAAAAGTAATTTATTTATATTCAAAAGCAATAATAAGTCATTTTTATTCTAAGATGATTTTAGTTGGGGTATTTTAAAAAATGTATTTTTTTAATTTGTGTTTTTTTGGATCTACCTCGACCGAACCCCAACTAAAATCATCTTAGAATAATATCTACGGTCAACAAACTCTCATTTTTAAGTCATTTTTATTTTTAATTTACTCATTAATTATTTTCATTTTCATTCCTCTTATCTTATTCGGCTCAAGTTTCTCCGAATTTAAGTTCAATGTACCTTTATATATTTTATAAATATTTTTTTAAATACGTTTTTGCTTTATTCATTTTTGTTATATTTTGTATTCTATATTGATGTCTTTATGAATATCACGCTTCCTAAATCGAAAAAACAAATAGTACTCAGAATTGAAATGTAATCTTTTCTCCTATTCATTTTCGTTCTCTTTCTCCCTGAAATAATTAAAATATTTCAAATTACATTTAAAAGCAATATGGCAAATTTGAATTAGCAGAACAACTAATGTTGCTTCTCTGCTTGAATCTTTGGGTCTTGTTTAGATTAGGCCCGCCAGTTATTTTATATTGACATTTTATACAGAAATAAAATCGCATGTTTAAATATTATTTAATTTAGAATTGTTTGTGTAATTGCGGTTATAAAAGTATTACAAAATGAATGTTTTTGATGTTTACGATTTATGCAAAATTCTACTATGTCCTTAAGGATTATATCAAAAACGTCTTCATTTGAGCTTCTCTGCCTCCACATATACTCACATAAATAGGAGTCTACCATAGGAGAAACAAAAAGGAATGTGGGACACATCGCTCTATCGTAGACTCCTATTTATGTGAGTATATGTGGAGGCAGAGAAGCTCAAATGAAGACGTTTTTGATATAATCCTTAAGGACATAGTAGAATTTTGGCCTCCAGAGGTACGTGGAGGAACTGATTAAAAGTATGATAATATTTTTGGTTATGTGTAAAAAGTTTTTATTAAATAAATCATATGTTTTTTAATTTATCAATAAGTAACTGTTACTAGATAAAATAACTGGCGGGCCTAATCTAAACAACTTCGACAAAATCTTTTACCAATCGACAAAACTGTGTTTAGTTTCATTACTACAATAGAAATATTACGCCCGCTACATCTAAATAATTTTTTTTTTTTTACTCGCTCTTAAAACTAATCAAGAACAGGTGGGATAAAAAGTGTGGTTAACACACACAAAAAAAAAAAAAATTAGTAAAATTTTCGGGGAGATTTCTCGCCCTTCATCAGTGAGGAATGTACAGTGGTCATTGTGATTTTTTTTTAAATGTGTGTTCATTACACTCTTTCTCCCAATTGTTCTCATTCATTATATATATCCTAGCCGCACGTGTTTCATTATATATATATTCATATATA